>VCCN01005374.1:1596084-1607433 GCA_006491835.1 Architeuthis dux | reverse complement strand
CACAAGTTAGCAAAGAACTGCTAGTGAGAATGTATGAATGCTAATGACTTCATCAACACATTTATGGATAAGCTATTGAAGTAAAAAATGACTATAAACTGTTGGCATCCATTATTCTCTAGCTGCTGAATGACTGACCCATGAGGATAGACTCTTTGTTGACATGGTTACAGAAATGGGATATGACAATGATTTAAACACCAGGAAAACATGTTCTCTACTAATACACTCTCATAAGAGGTTGATAGGCATTGACAAAGTGAACAATGCTGATATACAGGCCAATATAAACATTATCGTAACTGGCAGTAGTAATTTTTGATCATGTAAATTTAAATGGGCTTTCATCACCTATGGGTAAGGAAAGGTGACTCATCACCCACTTGACTGTTGAACTGAGTTGAGAGTTAACTGACAAAATATTGAATTAAAGCATGCTTTAAGTATGCAAAAGTAATTTTTCTTTTTTTTTTCAACTAATTTATGCTATTTTCTTGCAATTAAAATTCAATAATTATGAACAAACTTAAAACTTCAAAGAAGATATTTAAATTATTGCAATGTTGTAAAATTTGCATTAAAATGTCCCTCATCATTGCTACAATTTTTAATGTTTTTAGTACCTACCTAATTGAGATGAGTAACATGTAAATTGTACCATTCTATGCTGACTTATTTTTGGGTTTGACGTGTTTTGTGCATTGCAAAGCAATGGACACTGGCTTTTATATATATAGAAGATACCATTTTATGCAGACATATTTTTGGCTCATGTAAAACATGAAAGGTGTATCTGGTCTACACTTTTAGATATGAACAAGAAGATAGCGTGACATGTTTTGTGCATTACAAAGATACGGACATTGGCTTTCATATAGATAGATTATTTTTATTGGCATTTTCTTTGTTCCTAATTATTGAATTTGTGGCTGAATCTGCAAGACTCCATTCACTGATAAGGTTTTTGCCAGGAAAAATAATGAAGAATATTGTCATAATAAGATTGGAACAAATGCTGCCACCCAATCAGCAATACTTCATAAGCTAATTGAGAGGATTGATGAAATGCTTTGTATCTTGAATATTTATAGAAAATGTTGAAGGAAACAGTTGCATTCTCTGGTTAATATTTAACAGATACATTGGAGATATTGAGATGAAGAAGAAAAAAAGTAGAATGGTGTTAGCAAGATGCACTTGTATGGGTGTGCGAAAAGAGAGGAGGAGGAGAAAGAGAGGCCAGCTATAAAAAAAACAATTTTAAATAACTTTTATCAAAAAGCAAAGTAGCTCCAAAAATTAGTATTTCTGAAATTCTTTTTTTATAAAGTGTATCTTTAAATGTTTCCTTGATGATTTATTTTTCTTTCTTTTCTTTTCTTTTTTTTTGTCTGCCGGGAAAAAGGGTTAAATAATTTTAATTAAAGACTAATATTCATTTGTTTTACTTAAAACTTTTCTATTATATCAGATAAATTTGGCATTCCTTTAAAGCTCCATCTCAGTAGAAAAGTCCTGTCTTGATAAAGCATAATGAGAATTATTTGTATAAAAATTTAAGATTACATTACTGCTAAAACCACATTTGAAATTGATAATCGGTGTATGACAATAAGCATTTTTATTTTTGAGATATTATGTTTTTGATATTGATGGATGAAAATAATTTCTTTAAAAATGAAATTTACTTTAAGATTGAAAAATTATTATATTTTTCAGTGTGGTTTCTTTTATAAGTTTATCTTTATTCATCATTTTAATGAGATGATATAAAACATTCAAAATAATAAAAGGTATAGATAACATCCCATCTAAAATGTTATTTACAATGAACAGAAGAAACAACAATAAAATATATAAAGAACACTGCAAAAACAAAACACTAGAAAAAAACTTCTTCTCTCAAAGAATTATAAACAACTGGACTCACTAATACAGCACAATCCAAATATACTAAAAACAAAAACAGTAAATAACTTCAAGAACAAATACGACAATTACACAACATATAAAAAAACAAAAAACCTTTGAAGAAAACAACTTAGACAGAGGCGAGATACAATCGCAAATATGTGCATCATTTTTACTCGCTAAATTTTCTGTGGTATATTCCAGTGGAGAACTCCTGAATTTGTGAGTAGTTTCTTCCCCAAAAGACATACCGTATCTACTTAATTTACATTGTCATGTTCTGCAAATTACAAGCAGCCTGATTTCTTTTTTGTTTTTGCTTAGTTCCGTGTTGCTGTGGAAATTGTCTGGCCATTATGCCTATTTTTGATTCTTGTGGCTGTGAAAACCAGACCTGACCTCATCAAATACAAGCATGAATGTAAGTGTTTTTAAAATGTTCTTTTATTCTTAATTATCTCTTTTTGTCGTTTGAGGAGCTGTTTCTTTCTTTAACAAGGTCAATGGAAATTGATTGAAATTGCCAAATTAGAGGAGTACAAGGTTTTCTTGCTCAATAAAAATAGATTTACGAATAAACATCAAATAAGCAAAACCAACTTGATGTATTTCAGTACATGGAAACTGGGAGTTGTACATAGTTACTAATTTTGAAGATAATTTACTTTTATTTCTTTATTATTTTATTCTCATTCAATTCACATGCATCTATGTATCATATACATAGGTACATCAATAAGTCTGTAACCTAATGAAAAAAAAAGAAGAATTTATTTTACACAAATATTTATTTTTAAACAAAATCTCAGCCTGTTGATACACTTAATTCAGTGGTGAATATTAATTGCATCGATTGAACATTATACAGTGAAGATCATAATTCTGCTAATATCTACATATCAGCCTCAATTTTGTTCAAACCTAATTGAAACTTATACATACAATATTAAAGTTCTGTTGACAGACTTTAATGCCTTTTGTTATTTTTGTTTTTGCCATTATATGAAACGTTAAACTTTACTTTCCATTTAAATCAGTAACATTTTATTTTTGTAGAATGTAAAAATAACCATTGTGCATTTTCTTCTTATAGATTGCAAACATTAATTTACATTAATGCTGAGAGATATTTCTCTATAAAAAGATATTTTATGCATTTCATTTTATAATGGGAACTAGGAAGTAAATTAAGAAAAACAAAGAAAATATATTTTAGACAGAACTGAATTTAAAATATGAATTGTATTTTATTCTGTAACACTAATAATTATGAGGCCACATGAAAGATGTGACAAAATATTATTTTTTAAGACAATACTATTGACTAAAATAAATGATGGAAAATTAAACTGAAGAAAATGGTAGTACAAGTTTAAAAGTCAATTGCCATTTACTTTGGTGGATAAGGCGACCTTCAGATAAGACGAGACCCCAATTGTAGTCTGAGTTTCATGGTACTACAACTTTTTTTTTATATTCATCGAAATGACATGTTTCATTTTTTATCGAATCAACTTTTTCTTGAAAAGACTTTATCGAAACAACCTTTTATTGAAACGACTTTATATCAAAACAACTTTATATCAAAATGATTTTTTAAATTTGTAAGTTAAATAAAATAAAATTAAACAAATTTTTAATTATTTTAATTAAAAATTTTAATTATTTAAATACAAAATTTCCATTTTAAAATTTCAATTTTTAAAAGCAGCAACATAGAGATGCCCAAAAATTTTCACCTGAGAAAAAAAGCCCCAAACTTGTATAAAAGATAATTTTATCATCAAAATCTTTGTGTCATTAGTCAGAAGAAAGATTTGAAAAAATCTGATATAAACTTTCTGTGAGTAAACTCAATAGAACCAAAGATTTTTCAAAAGGTTTTGTTGCTAGCTTCTGAAGATCAACAATGGCCAACGGAAAAGTAGTGTTTAACGTAGCTGACACTGGCACATTTTCTCCCCTTCGGTGGTGCTCAGCAACTATCTCTGGTAAGCTGGCCAACATTACCGATAATATTAATGTTGTGTATGTATATTTGTTTGCCAGATGTTTAATAGCTTAAAAGTTTGTTATAGGGTGGGGTCTGGGCAGGTTATGGAACCAATCAAGAGATATTTTGAATAGAATTTCAAAGTCACTCTTTTTGTATCTGGCCTGTAGGTGGGGGGTGTTTTGGATGCTTCAAGTGTCGTCTTATCTGCCGAAATATTCAGTAATTTTGTTTTCCAATCATGTCTATACAAGACAGTATGATTCTATGAAAATAATTTTAATATTTATTTATAAGAGATGTATAGTTTGTGGGTGTCTTTTCTCTTTTTCAAAGATTTTTTATTATGGCACCTGTTATTTTCTCTCATGCAAGTATTGAATAAACTCAATATTTTTTGATTTGTATATTCATGCAAAAACTGATTTTTTTGCATGTGCTACAATTATAGTTGTTATTTGTCTCAGACTTTGATAATTAAAAACAATGAAATAACCAGAAAACAATGTATCTATATATTAACTACTCTTTATTATGTAAACCTTTGCATCTGATAAGTGTTTCAAAACAAGTCATTTGAGCCAATATTGTTAAAATGATGTCTGGATTGTTGGAAATTCTAATAGCTTTTAAATGATCTATTCTCATTGAATTCATCTAATGAATTACAGGTATACCTTGAATAGTGCAGTTAATTTATTTCAAGTTTTCCATACTGTTCAAAACTGCACTTTTCAAAGTCTTATGTGTTTATTTTTTCAGCTTATACTTAGTTTCATTAATTTGTACAGCAATACCGTAATTGTACAGCATCAAAACTCGCACTAATCAAAAGCTCACTCTTCAAGGTATTGCTGTACTTCAGATAGGCTCTCATTGATATGTTTTGACATTGTAAATTCTTGGGTACAGTGGGTTTAGAGCTATTTAAAATATTTACATCTTTTTTGTGGGGGATTTCTCAATTGAATAGCAATGACTGGAAAGATCCAAAATGATGATATAGATAATCAACAAATATCTTAAAAGATGAATGTAACTTATCTATTATAATACAAAGCTTTTTAATTTGCTTTAGAATCTGACTGTTTTATGTAGGTGATTTAGTTGTAAAAAACTTCACTAGTATGACATGAAATATGAACATTTTTAGTTGAACAGCTCATATTTTTCAGATTTTTATATTACATGTGCAAAACATATAATAAGTAAAGAGAAATATATAAACCTACAAACCATTATTGACTGGATTAATAAGTTGACTAGTTAAATAATGGTTTCTTTTATTTATTATTTAAAAAGAGTTTTTACTGTTTTATCCAAAAATAATTCATGATTTCTACATATGTTTCCACTTGTCAAACATATCAAAACTTATCTGATTATTTTTTTTTAAATAACAGTTTTAAATCTTATTGTTAAATATATATTTGATACATATATTTAATATCTAGGTTGAAATTTCCCCCAGGATACAAGCCAAATATTTAAAAGGGATATTTATTGAAGTGGGCCAATTAAATGCATAATTATGTTGATTGGTAGAGAGATCTTATTGATGTCATTATATTGATTATTTACTTGGCAACAACATTGGCTGCAAATCACCAAACTATGCAAGCTTGTTAAATGTTGCAACTATGAATTATAGAAGTTCATTCATGTGAAATTTTAATTGATTGCTGTTCATATGACACTTTGGTTGTTATTCCAATTAAATGCACACTAATGAGTTTAATGATTTGTTACTTTTCAATGGGACTTAATTATTATTCATATATATTTTTAAAAAAGAAAGAAAAGTTTCAAGTCTACTGAATTTTCATTATGGATATATTTTTAAAATGTTACACTGAGTATTTTCATGAGCAAATTGTGTTGCAAATGAAGTTATAATAATTAATGAAAGTAAGCAACAAGATAATAATTTTTAAATGAGAATGGATAATATCAAATCATTGCTTTTCTGAAATATTTGTGTGAAAATTTAAGAAAGCAAAATTTCTGAATGTGGACTGTTTAATTCATTTTCATGTAAGAGTAGCAGTATTAGTAGTATACAAGGTTAAGGGAAATCCTAGTTTATACAAATAATTTATTACATTATGGTTTTAGTAAGTAACTCATCTATAATATCAAACAGTTAGTGTATCAATTTTTCTTTTGTTTGATATCATTTTGTATCTCTCTACTTTAAATATTTCAGACTTACTTTCTTTAATCACATGAAACTATTTAGAACGCAGAGCTCAATATTGATTATGGATTTTGATTGAAAAAGTCTGTATACTTAAGAAACTTTCTATACTGACCTTGTTGTATTCTCTAGAAAACTAATTTATGACAAAAATGATAATGAGTTCTATTCATGCCTCCTGCAACCTTTTTCTTCCATTTAATTTTTCTTGATTGTTTTTATTTAGTTGATAGTTTTTTCAGCACACATAGAGTACATATGAGGATATAAACATACACATAATTTATATAGAAGTCTATATAAAAATAATGTACCTTATGTACCTAATATCGGTGAGTAGATACCATGCAATAATTAGACTGACTTGGGTTTCTATCAAGTGTTTCTCAGCTCCTCATCTTTTTATGATGAGTGTGAGTTACATAGTTTAGTAGGAGAAAGTGTTTCTGCTTGACCATTCCCTCTCTAGGCTAGTCTTGAAAGTGTTCACATTCTCTGCAGTGACCATGGCTTCACTCAGACAGTTCCAGTCCTCTGTCATTCTTGCAGTGCAGAACTGTTTTCTTGCCCCAGTTTCAAGTTGTGTTTGTATCTGTGGCCTTTAGTGTGTGTGTTTGGTAAAAGGTTCAGTATGTGCTTGTTTGAGCAGATAGGGCAATGACAGTGAATGTTGACTGAGTGTTGGTTGGTCAGGATGCAGTAAGTTTCTATCACATCAGATCTTCTGCACCTGTATGCGAGAGTTGGTATATCGAGCTGTTGCAGGCTAGCATAGGGGAGGTCCTTCCGTTCAGTCACTAGTTTAGTGGCTCTCCTCTGCACTTTTTTTGATTGTGTCCTTGCCACGCTTCAACTGAGGAGACCATACACAGGATGCTTATTCCAGGTGTTGGTGGATGAGAGATTTGTACAACATTGAGAATATTTCCTTGCTCATGAACTTGTAGGCACTCCAGAACTTTGTTGGCCTTGTTCACTATCGATTGTGTGTGCTGAGAAAATTTGAGTTTGTTGTCTGCATGCATTCCAAGGTCTTTCTCCACTTCTGTCTCCTCAAATGGTACTTGCCATTAGTTGTTTTCATGATATTTTTTCTGGGGATTATTTTTTCCAATATGCATAACCTTGCAAAATACTGGGTAGAATTTCATCTGCATTAAGTTGGCCCAGCTTTCTAGCTTTCCCAGGTCTGGCATTAATGTTTGCCATGGAGCTTTCTGAAGTTATACCTGAGTATATTTTCATGTCATCAGCATACATTGAAATGAGGGTTTCAAGTTCAGAGGGAATACCATTCACATAGATGGTAAATAGGACTGAACCGAGGATGGAACCCTGAGGGACTCCACTAACAACAGGTTTGAATTCTGATAGTTCACCATTAGCACAGACTTGCTGTCTTCAGTTCATTAGAAATGAGTTAATCCACTATAAAGCTTTTTTTCGTGGATACCAAAACTCTCTACCTGCTATATCAGTCTTCTATATGGCACTGAGTTTAACGTAATCTAAGAACAGAATGGTTCATAATCATTTTATTTCATTACAATTCATTTTGCAATTCACACAAATGTCCAAATATGTGCCATAGAGAAGATATATTTCTTAATCTCTCCGACCATTGTATTCACTTTTAGAGAATAATTATAACAAGCAGAATAATATTCAAGATGATGGTATATAACCAATCTTATTAAATGCACTACATTAGAAATGTGACCCTCACTTGACTGATTACTCAAACATTACAAAGTCTGGACAATATGTAAAAGAATCTAAATTTGAGCATTTGACTTGTTTTTGATGGTTCACTTTGAGATTGCTCTTTATAAATGGTAGTTTACAACCTCTAACCTGATTGTTGTAGAATTGAAGCATTATAGAAGCAAAAGCAATTTGAATGATAGATATGTTGCAAGTTTTTTCCCTAACATTTCTTTCTTAGTTTTTAATGGGCAAAGTCTATTTTTAATAAAGTGTTTATAGATAAAGACTAGTTTGTAAAAAAAAAAGATTGAAAAAAATAAAAATTAAAAATGAAAAAACTGTAAATATAGATAAGAAAGCACAAAATTATAGAACTATAAAAATGAAGTCTTCTATTTACATAGTTTATACAAGATTATTTGATCAAGTGCCTGAGTTCTCAATTCTGTTGTGTGAAATTGGTAAACTAAAAATATCAAATGTCAACAAAATAAAAACATTCATTGGACATTTTTAGGTATCCCAACAAAAGGTCAGTTGAAAGAGACATTGTAAACTATTAGTTGTCTATGAGAAACTAGCCTTTAAATCTAAGTTGACTGCCTTGGAATCTTTATGGGCCAATTTAATATAGAATTGCTAGGGGTACATTGGAAGTGAAGGGGTGATTATTTTCTGATCCATTAAGCTTTAATGATGTTCCCATGAATCATTTAGTGGTAATAAAACATCTTTAGCCTAAACAGAACAAAAGCCTGGAAGAATGTAGGTATCAACTAACCAGCAATGAATGCACAATTGTTTGGTGACTGTTATTTTATATAAAAGAATTAGTTGATTTACTCATAGCACCAGTGGACTACACTTGTGATGATAGTGTTTGAGAGAAGATTATAACTGCTTAAATCAAATTCTAGAGACATTCCTCTTTTTTCATCTCAAATACAAACAGTGGTATCTAATATTATGCCAAATTTTCCCAGAAAGTATAATGAAAATAACTAGGGTGTATCTATAGAAAATAGTGTCTAAGGCAAGCACTAAAATTGCACCTCTGACACAGTGACAACTATCTTTTAGATAACTTTACCATAATATGAGCTCAAAATACAAGTCAAGCTCATTAATGTTTTAATTCACAAATTATGGCACTAAATGAAAATTACAACCACACCTTCTTTGCTTTCGCTGATGCGAATTGGTCTATGATGTACTCAAAGTCAGTTGTTTTTCAGTTTCTTCTCTTTCTATACTCAGCAGTGCAAGATCAGGTCTGTCTTGACCTATGGAGGCTCTCAAATTTGAAAATATTAGTTTCAATGTTTAGCTGAATGATCTCTCACAGCTGGCGATGGAAACTACAATGTTTAGTATTATCTGAATAGAAATGCAAGTTGTTTTACTTTGAATCCTCACTTTCATACAACAGACTGAAAATAACAGTCCAGTTTACCAGTACAGTTACATTGTAAACAGAACCCCCCTTGTAAAACCTGGAAGGTTCTAGGGTCTAATGGATCAAAAGCACAAAAAATTACTGTTTTACAATTTTATTTTCTATTTTTTTTCGACTTGGTTAACTAAAGTGAATCTTAAATGTATGTTGTATATTGCCACCACAGTATACTGGGTTTAATATTGGTTGGGTGTTCACAAGTTTGACGTAAAATAGTATGTTAACAAGTTTGACACAAACCCGCGTTTTCACAAGTTCAACACAAACCCAAGTTTTAGTTGGTTACCTCAAGGGAATACTGTCTGCACTGCTAGGTGATTGGAATTCAACTCCCTTACTGTATGCACATGTTTTTATAGCCGGTGTAGTCCCATTTATTCTCGTTTTTGTCCCGATCTTCTAAAACTGAGAAGTAGGAGATGACGTCCTTTCGGTAGCCGTGGGAGTGGTACCCAACACTTTAGAAAGAATGAGAGAAAAACAGCAACAAAATAGAATTTCTGGATTATGTTTTTATGCCTTTTTATTGTCTAAATATTTTCTTCTGATTAAAATGCATCCTGAGAATTTAAAGAAGGGCTTTTTGCTGTCCACATATTGCTTTGCAAGATGAAGCTCTTCTACAAACACTCAAGATAAATGACTTGAGGTTTGATTTCTTCCTGATTTTGTTAATACTTAATTATTGCAAATGAATTAATTTCTCTTCTTCATAATTTTATTTCTTTATTTTTGCAATTCAATTGAGCCTTTCACAATTTCTCAAGGATCCTAATATAAAAACATTGCATTTGGTATTAATTTAGAATGTTATATGTGAATTAATGATGAATTATTTATTTTAGTGAATGTGTGTAACTCTTTGTGCACAGATTTAAAGAATAAATTCAAAAGAGCTCATGTATTTACCGGAAATATTAAATTTGAAATTTATTCATATGAAAATAATTTGCTTTTTAGAATTACAATATTTGTTGTTGGACACAAATCATCTTTTGTCGTCTATCATGAATAATGTAAAATAGACATAACTGCAAGAAAAGAATAAAGTATCGATATCCACACATTTATAAGCCTAATAAAAACTTAAGTATTTTTGATGTTATTCATTGTATTATTGTGGTTAGAATAGTATTAACCACACTTTGAAAACGAACACTACAAACTTATAATTAAAATAACTGATATTTTAATATAGTCATTAGTTATTAAAATATAGCTATTAAAGATAATTCACTATTTTCACAGGCTCATATTGATTTGGCTTTGTGAGTCTGCTCTTTAGTGGATGCTCTAATAATATTGAAGTTGGATGCACCAACATTGTCGGGCATTGCTATTTCTATAAATCAATAGAATGATTAAGAAGATAAACCTGTATTTGTTAAATTTCAAACTTTAATAATTTGCTAATTTTCTCAATAATATATTTTAGCTCCATATAAAAGTGTGCCTGTTTTGATTGATGTATTGCCAGACATTAAAAAAATTACTTTTTTTCTTTGATGTAGATGTCTTAAAATCCTCCTTCCTGATATTTTGTCTAAGTAGATATTATAATATCTATTTCTTATTTTCAATGCAATATGTATAGAATAAGTATAAGTAATAATTTAAAGTTTGTAAAATGTTTTTATTTGAATAACAAAATCATAGAATAATTTGATAAATTTACATTTAAATAAATATTTAGTGCTGTTTTGAAAACAAATGACAGAACAATATACTTATTAGTTATGGTTTGGCCATGTTCTTATCAAATTTAGATATTTTCACTCAAATGAGTGAAAATATCTAAATTTGATAAGAACATGAAAGAGCTTACGCATGCAATTTTTTCTTTTCCTTTTTTGTTTGATTAAGAAGTTGTTGAGAAACCCAACTCATTAGTTACATTGTTGTTTAATTTTGGTGATCAAGTGAGAAGCAATTTATGAGATCATAACATTTTAAATATATATCTGTACACTTTTGGACCTGAGAGGATTAAAGTGGCTTAATACTGGAGAGATGCTGATGCTTATAACTAACTGGTTATAATTTGAAAACTAAATCTAACAGGTCAGGTTAGTCACTCAATAGAAA
>VCCN01005374.1:1583258-1595393 GCA_006491835.1 Architeuthis dux | reverse complement strand
TCTCTTCACTTATCGAATACAATGGTCAGCTTGTTGTAGTCCATAGACAGGTAATAATTGATCTGTTCCTTTGTTTAGCCCAAAATAGCCACCAAAAGAGAATCGATGCTAAAACTCTGCCTTGTTCTTTGGTGGCTGGGTACTTGGATGATTTTCTGTCAGAATTACTTAATGCAAAACTATACACATTTCCTTATTTTCTAATAATTTCTTTTGAAATTGCACACTCTTAGGCACTCCAGATGTGTGGGTGTGTTTGTAGTCATTATTAATTTGAGCTTATTTACATATTTTTAAATATGTTGAAAGTCTATGAAGAAAATAAGTCTGTTATATAAGTTAATGAAATAATACATAAGTAGATCCCTCAAGTGTTGATTCCTTACTCTGGTCTTCTGAACCTATTGAGAAAATAAGACTGGGTAATGTATAGCTGCTGGTCTGATTTTAACTTTTAGTGGGTTTAGTAAAATGTTTCTATTCTTCGGTTTTAAATTGACACTATAAAATAAACTGTACTTATTGAGTTTTTATAGTTGTTCTTTGTGAAGGTGATGTATGTATCTGCATATATTCTTTTTTGCTATCATTCTCATTAATTTTCTTTAATCTTGGATGGTTTGAGAGAAAAAAATTAGTTTCATTTGCTGAATTCTGAGTACAACTTGATTATTGATTTTGGTATGAATTCCATTGATTTTTGTATGATTTTGGTATGAATTCCATCCATTCATATAATACTTTTGTGAAACTGTAATCAGTAATTATGTGTCCAAAATAAGAATTAGATTGCTAATTATTTAATATAGTCTGAAGATTTGTTGGAGATTTATTTGAATAATTTTGATATAGTGAAAAAGTCAGAAAATTTAAATTGATCGTTATAAATGTAAAGGTTGTATTTATTAATTTAGATTAATATAAGTATAACTTTTGGAATACTATCAGTGATACCACGTAAAATATCTCATTGAATTAAATACTCTTATTATTCAGCATTCAAGTGAGTTAATATATAAATTTGAATTTTAAACCCAATCATTAGAAACAAAAACAGCATAAAGCTGTAAAATATATGCTAATAAAAGTGAACATGTGAACAAAAAGCAGTGATCATGTGAACAGAAAGCAGTTTTTTAAAAACAATTGTTATTATCAGAAACCTGAAAGTATTCTTTAGGGGCAGAGAGTTCATGATAATGTAAATTGAGAGAATGTGAGAGTTGGCTATTTTGGTACAACATTTGGACAGTATAATGGCATGTTAGTGTAGGTTGATGAGGATAAATTTGTCTGGTTTCCTTTCTGGATAGCCTAGGATATTTTATGATACTGCGTTTGAAGTATAAGAAGTGCTCTGTATATATAAGTGGCATTCTATAACAGGTTAACTGCTCTGTATATATATGTCCTTCCACAACAGGTTAACTGCTCTGTATATATAAGTGGCATTCTATAACAGGTTAACTGCTCTGTATATATAAGTGGCATTCCATAACAGGTTAACTTCACCTTCAGTACTGCTTTTCCTGGTTCAACACAAATCATTTAAAAAATACTCTAAAAGAAAAGAGCAATTTCAAAACTAAAATGCCACTTTGACCAATTCCGCACCCTACCAGCATAAGATTGTTAGAAAATAAAACAAAAAAATTAATAACACATTTAAGATCACTGTACAGTTCACATTTTACCTAATTGTATAATTACTCAGGAATAAAATGTCCATTGCTTTAACATTAAAGCTATTAGGTTCATGAATTTTGAGGCTTGGTTTAAATAACACAAATGAAAAATTTCCTTATTAATAGGTAATTGCAGTTTTTAATAAATCTTTTGAATGATTTTATGTGACTGTGTAGTTTAAATCATTGTTGGTGTATGATATGCTTTGTGCATAGTGAATGATGATAAAATTACATGAGGATAAAGGCAAAGTTTTGAAGGTGAAATGCACTGAATTCCAAGCAAAAAATGAATACCATAAACTCTTCATAGTGAAATAAAACATGAAATCAACATTCTCTAAGGAAATTGTTTTGTTAGCTGAAGTTTTCTATAGTCTTATTTATTTCTATCTTTTATCTTGTTGGAGAATTTGTTAGAAGAAATGTACTGAAACTTTGTTTTTTTTTCAGTTTTTAATACAAAATTCAATTTTTTCCATATGGTTATCTTTTATATGATTATTATTTGGAATTGTCTTTCATATTTGATCTTTGAGAAAAGTAAAAGGTAAAAAATGTCGGTCTAAAGTTTCAAATGGCTGAATTCAAATAAAACATTTAATACAAGTTAAAAAATTAATAGGCACAATTATACAACACACATTTTACAATGATTGAAAATATCAAGAATCTCTCATAAAATATTTGTTTGTAAATGTCTTCCATATATGATTGATTTTATAGCAGAGTATTTGAAGTAAACATTTTATTGAAATATGTAAATAGCACATCTCTTCCTAGTATATCTAATGTACAGAAACCTGACATAACTAAATAGACACCATTATTTTACTAGGGTTTGACATTCAATAAAGATATACTCATTTCTTTTTCCAGTGGGGATATTTCCGAGGGGTGTGGGTGGGGGTGCAAAAGGGTATACGGGTATGTGTCACTTAACATCCAACTGGATATATGTCCAAGGTCCCATAAGGTTTTAATAGAGTTGAAAAACCTTGATAGGCTAATGAGACGTAGGGGATGTAAGCAGACGTAGTGATGGTTAAAACATAAACAAAGCAATTGGGCTGCAGAGACAATGTATACTGTACATAATACTCAATAGCAATATTATACATGCATGTTACTGGCTTATGCATTTACTCTACTGTATTTTTTATTGTCATTTTAATGTAAATTCTTCTTTCTTACAAATAAAAAGTTTACTGTACTTTTGTGTTGTATGCTGCAGCATAGGGGTGACTGTGCAACTTGCAAAATCTATTTTAAAATAGAGTTTAGATTTTTTTTAAAATGTGTATTTAAATAAGTTTTTTCTTATTTTTGCTATAAAGAAAAAATGTCCAAATTTTTGTCCAAAAAAAGAAAAACAATAAATATGCTAATGTAACTTATGTGTATTTTTCTCCTCATGAATTCCTTTATTAATTTTTGGGTTATCTGTATTTGGATAAAAAGACTTACCCAAAGTTTGTTGCATTTTATAAAATCAGCAGACAAATTTAAACAAGGGTGAAGACTTGTCAACGTAGGTTAGCCTGAAGAAGGTCTGATCCAGGGGTTGCCCCATTTGACCCCCGCCCCCGACGCCCATGTGCACAATCATTTCACAATGCCTCATACTCCTGGAGCATTGGGGATCCATCATGTTTTGTTCAGGTTGATCTGGGCTATCCAAATATTTTTTTCATGTGATGGGACAGAAAATTGAAAAGAAATCCTTGTTACAAGTCAGTAGATGTGGTAGGGTATGTTCAAACCAACCTAAGAATGACATTACTGTATCTTTGTGACATTGGTTCTTATGGCAGAGCAGCCTGAAGAAAGCCACCTTTTAAACCAGTCAGTATTCAGTGAGCAGTTGAGATGGTGAATAGACCCTTGGAGTTTTTGTACACTGTCACCTTTTCATATGAGTACTCATTTACTTAATTTTTGGATAATAAATGAGTATCAGTCTGGAGATTGCCTAGCCAAGAATTGTGTTTGAACTGCTTGCAATCTACTATCAAACATGGCAAATTTTCTGTTATAGTATGATGAGCAATTTGGGATGAGAGTCATTCAAAGCTTCTGGAATGCAAGGGGAATATCAATAAAAAAAACCAAAAAAGCTATTAGGTGACTCTCATGGCCAAGTCAGTCTCATGACATGAATCCTATCGAACATGTCAGGACCATTTTGCATTGTGAAATAAAGAAATGTCTGGAAAACCTTCAACACTTTATGTTTTCAATGCAGCCTGGTTAGATATTCCATAAGATAGCAGATCTGATAAATTTGATGCCTGAAAGAGTAAAAACTTTAAGATCCACTAATGGCAAATTTGCTCAATTTTAATTTGCATAGTATCCTTGAATTGTTTATATTGTTGAATAAAAGCTCTTAGTTGAAAATAAAGGTGTCTATTTACTTTTGTCATGTCTCTGTAGTTATCAGATGGTATTTGTCTGAGTTATTTCATTATAGTTCAGTCCTTATGAAAATAGTTTTAAATTGAATCACTTGGAAATTTATTGAACTGACAAGCAAATGAGTATGTTCATTTGGTTGTATGTTTGGCTGTCTGTAGTATCTGCTAACTGAGATCCTACAACTCATAATGAACTGGTCCAATTGAGATAGATTGTACAATGAATAATAGAATTAAAGGGTGGAAAGATGAGATGTTCCCATATCAAATAAATATACAGACCATAATCAATAGACAACCTGCAGCTGTCAACAATCAAAGAGACTGTCTGTCTCTTTCTCCTTTCACTTCTTTGATGTTGCCTACAGTGAGCAAACAGTTGGAAGTGGGAAGCAATGCAACAAGGTCAAATGCTTTCTCTTTTGATTTCCTTTGATGTAGCCGACACAGTGAAGAAGAATTGGGAGTGGTGACTTTTCTTAAGTTGAGACTTTCAAAAAACTTCAAATTAGGATATTTGAATTAATAACATTTTTTTAGCTCCTTATTGCGCCTTCCATACATAAATAACCCGTTATTTTTTACAGGTAATATGCTAATTAATAATATTTGACATAGACAGAAAAAAGAAATTGGATTTTTCAAATTCTTAAGCTACAATGTTTACTTTATTCCTTGTGATTCTAGCGTTTCTTATTTTATCCTTTGTAATGTAACTGTTTATTATTCACTCAAGACAAACACAAAGAAAGGAATTAAAAACTTGCATCAAAATATTCCTTTGGGAAGGAAGATTAGCAGGTTTGAGCTGGGGTCAGCAAACCTTTTTTGGAGGCTGACTGGATTAGAAATGTTTTTATGTCTTGCTGGCCAAGGCGAATAAAAAATGAAACGATGATCATTTGAGGCTATGGAAACGGCTTGTTTTTTTTAATTACTTTAATGTTTTTCATTATAGGAGTATATACCTACATGAACTTACATGTACTATCAATCAATGAGAACTATGAAGTTCTTTTGGGGGGGGAGTATTGTGAAATTGTGGTTCAAATTTTGTGTATATTAATAAAACAGCAGGAATGCATAGTGTTAAAACATTTTAGCTATAAAACATTGATTCGTTTGAGACAAACTGCATTTTTTTTACTGAATTTTATTGTTTGCTATCCAAATATAGGTAAGGAAAACAAAGAATTTTATATATGCAACGTTGCATATTCAATGAAATGAGCAGGCCGGATGAAATGAGGCCATTGGACGGATTTGGCCCATGGGCCATAGTTTGGTGACCCCTAGGTTGGAGTATTATAATGTATAGCCTAAAATAAAATATATCTGTCATGGTTAAGAAAGTATATATGGTTAGAAATAATGAAATTAATTTTTAAATAGAGTACAGGATAGTAGATATATTGGTTTCTATTAATGAATGTGTTTATTTAATTAGGTTTTCAAAGTTAGAATCTTCTGTGATGCCAAATAATTTTCTTGTCGTTCAGGTCATTTTGATGGTCGAGCCATGCCATCCGCTGGATTGCTGCCATTTGCACAAACCTATGTTTGTGCCGTCGGCAATAAATGTTATCAAAATATCAGAACTGGAGAAATGCCTGGAAATATAGAAAACTTCAATCAATCTTTGTAAGTTACATTGTGGTTTATTGATTTTTTCATCATAAAACATGTCTGTAGATTTTAAAAGAGTAAAAAAGAATGAAAATATGTTTGGATTTTCTTGAGTTTTCTTACTTAAATAAAAGTATTGCACATTTCTGAAATTTAAAAATAAAATCATTTTTGGCAGAAGTTATATGCATAGACATGTATTTGTGACATAAAACTTTTTACTTGCATGAAGCTTTTTATCAATTGATAAAAAGCTTGATGGTTATACCTTTTTGTATATGAATTTTATTTACCAGAATTGTCAACAAAACCATTATGAATCATTATTTCAAAAGTTTTAAGGAGGTCTATGCTGTGTGTAAGGGCTATGCAAACATTCTATTCGTTCTTTAACAAAAGTATTATACTTAGCAAATTTTTACAGTAAGTTTACAAGCTCAATACAGAAAGGTCTATATAAATTATAAATTTATTTTCTCCTGAAGATCTTGTTCCTTTCTTCTACCTTTTATTTTCTATAACATCCCTTTATAACAACAAACAAAATATGTTGACACTAATTGGATTTTTATTTGATTGTGAAAATATGGTTATATTTCTCATTTTTAGATTAACTAAAGCTCTGAATGATTTTACAACAATCATTCAAAACTCAAGTCATCGTGAAATGTTCGTCAGATCTGTTGAAACATTTCGTATCCTTGAGGATTTATACCATCGGTTGGAAAAGCAAAATGTACATGGTATGTAGACTTATTTTCTTATTACTTTTTGTATTAAACACACTTTTAACAATTTTTTTATTTTTTCAGTCTTTGTTTTACCCATGATAACATAAATCTGTAGTCTAGTCATATTTTATGCCTTTGTATATAGTGCAGAATATATTAAAAAGACACATGATTGGATGCATTTACGTGACATAGAATGATGGATTATATCTTCATTTAATTCAATCATGTAAACTGTATAATAATAATTTTCTGAAATGCTCCTATCAGTAATAATCAATGTAAATTCCCATAAGTTCTCCACCAAAGTAAAAAGTTTGAAAATTGACTCAAGTCTCATAACTGATATGAAAAAGCTATTAATTGGTAATTGACCTTAAATCATCTTGTAATTACTGACATTTATTAATGTTAGATTATTCAAGATTTAATGACTTTCTACTTTTTTGTGCTGCTGTTTCACCTTTTATTGGTTCTTTTTTGTTTTTATCTGATTAACTTTGTGGCACAACACAAATGACCGTATATAACATTGTGTGTGTGTGTGTGTGCTCTGAATAAGGAACAACTCACAAGTTAGCCTTGGAAATTTTCTTTTGCAATTATTGATTTTAACTTTTTAGTACTTTTTCAAATAATTATTCAATGATTTTATAATGCATATTCAAGTGTATAAAGACTAGCAGCAAAATTATTTTCCTTTCTCTGATGTTTAATTTCATAATTTCTTATCAGCATTAAAGCAAATCATAACTTTGATGTTCATTGGACATAGTTAAAACGTACTCTCATATTATTCTCTTGACTAAAAACTTGTTTATCAATATCAGATGGGAATGACAAATTTAAAGCTGTTCATTAGAGTTTTGAGAATGAATAATAATATTCAGTGATAAAATAATACATTATAATACGGGTCTGCTTAGTCACTCAATAGAAACCGTTATGTTACCAACATCTTTTGGCAGCATGCCATGTTGGGGGGGGGTGATCAATTAAAAAAAAGGGGGTTATCAATGAATAAGTTACTTCTCTCACCTTTTTTCAAATTTTCAAAAATCAAGCGGGCACAAACTAGGGCTCAATTTAGCATAAACTTACATTGTAAATTGTACCCTAAAAACTGATTTAGGGTGGGAATTTAAAAAAACAAAAAACTTTTTTTCTAGACATAATAAGGAGTAAATGTTGAAATTTTCAGCCCTCTAGCTCCATTGGTGTGGCCTGTACGCATGATACATACATAGCCAACCAGCTGGCTTGAAAACTGAAGAAACCTATTTTGACAGTTTTCATTGACGGTTTCTAATAAAAGATTTTTTAAATTATCTGAGGAGCATAACACAAGATAAATGAGAACTAGAATAAGAAAATGACCCATGTCATTTTTAAATATAAGTTAAAATATTGTAAATGCAAAGATTGCCAATGGATCATTTATAGTTATTTCATAGTTGTTGTTTAGTTGATATTTAGAGTATCTAATTTAAAGATTTTCATAAATAAAACAGTGTACAGTGAAGATAAAAGTATTTTTGTTCTTGTCAGTTCAAGCCACACTAGTTTGAGTTAGGGTTTGTGAACATTTTCTAATTGACAGTGGACATTAAATAGTAGATCTTGTAAACTGCAGATTTGAGGTCTTATAATTAGTATTTTTACCAAGAACATTAAATTTTAATTCCTAATAAAAAGCTTGGATCAAATTATTAGAACTTTTAACATAATAAATGACTAAGCCAATCAAAATTGTTATTAGTATAACAACTAAGTTTGAAAATGTTATAAATTTTGATTGTCAACTGGATTAACAGTACCAATACATCATTTCTACTTGCTTTTATGAAACAAGCTGTAGAGAAAATAATCTGTTGCTTTGCATAAAACTGCTATAAAAGAGCTATTTGATATTTCATGTGATGTAAAGAGGTTTTAAAAAGTTACAAAGAAATTATGCAAAAAGGCTCTCAATGATATTTCAGCAGTCAAGCATTGATTTTAGCCATTTCTACATGTTTATCATATTTAATTTTTATTAGAAGAAATATTATTATTGTTTTGATTAGCTTATCGAAAATAAGCAGCATGTGATAATAATTGTGCCTTCATTTACCCATGGGTTTGTTTTTGAACAACTCCAGCATTATATCTTCAAAATATAAATATGATACCAAGAAGCTTTTAAACTAGGTTGAAAATAGGGTTGGGTGGTAATGTAGGTTTTTACTAATGATTTTTATTTTGAGTGGAAATAACTTTGAAAAATCCATCCAAGCAACAAGTAGCGTGGGGCTATTATTATTTCTTTTGTGTGTGTATTTAATAGAAATTTGTATAGGCTCATCTGTGTAGCATCAGGAACTGCTAGAGTTTTGATGCAACTAAGGAACATTTGTATAAAAAGAAATTAAGCCAATTTTCACAGAACAACTAATATTTTTACCAGCAGAAACATTATTGAAATTATGCTGAATTAATTATGATTTAATAGGTTATAAACAATGTTCAGCTGTTTTATTGTAGATAAAAAAAAGAAAAACAAATAAAGATTATTCCACTTTGAATGTAAAATTGTATAAGAGTTTCAGCAGACATACTGTTACTGAAGGAAATAATAATAAGAATTCCATAGTTATTCTGTAATTTGTTAGAATTCTGTAGAATTTTATGGGAAGAGTCATTTTTGCCTAACAGAATGAGATTCAGTGTTTGTATTAGGACATGACATTTCAGATAGCAAGAATATCCTTTTTGTGAATGATATATTCTAAACTAAATTTATATCTTATATACAATAATAAATATTAATGATGGCATTGTATAAAACAATTGATGTAATTTATTTAACTATTTAAAGTTATATCATTTATATAAGAAATAGTGAGTTTAACACATTTTTGTTTTATTTTAAACTCAGGTGATCTCAGGATAAGCAACTTTTTAATTGATCCTGGGAAAATCCAACAAGAAGTTATTCGTCAAAACATCAGTATCAGTCCATTTGCTCTTCAACAGCTTCAGAATTCAACTTTAAATATTGTAGAATTTACGAGACTGGTAAGTTACTTTTAATAGATGTGGATCTATTGGTGTTTGCATGTACTGATTTTCTATATGGACCAATTGTACACTGTTAGTATGTAGTTTGTAATATCTACTTATAAAGAATTCAAGAAATACTACTCATATTGTTTTTTTTTGTTTCCTACATTTTTCAATAAAGAAATTAATGGAAACTACACAATGACCTCAAACAAAGAAAAAAGCTCAAAAGAAAATCTTTCACCCTATTATGAACTTTGATAAAAGACTAAAATATTATTTTTCACTGAACAACTATTAGATGAGGATTATAATATATTATATATCTGAGGATCTAGAAAAGCTAGATAGATCCAGATTGTGACATTTTGCAGTGCATTGACAATACTTTATTCCTTGTCAGACAGAACCCATAAGGTGGACCAGTTCCTGAGTTATGATTATTTAAAAATGGTTTTCCATAAATACCAATTAAATTTGGAGCCCACTTTAACATCCTTTTCTGAAAAAATGATATTTTCTAGACCTGGGCTGATAACATTTTCAAAATCTACATACAAACAAAAAGCACAACCAAGATTTCAAAACCTTAAAGTGTCTAAGTTTAAAAAGGAAAAAGCTGCAGACACTGATTTTCCTGTATTTGTGTACCATTTATGTTTCAACTGTTTGATTAACTGTTTTGGATATAATGCTGACAAAGGCATAAGTACTGTCTTTCATGTTTGTATATTACTCAGAGCAATATGTATATGAAGTTTCTATAATCAAACTCTGGCAGCAGAATGTTTATAACTAGACATTTTTTAATATTCACTTGAGAAAGTACTGATTTATTTTGTAATATCATAATCCTTAAAGGATTATGAAGTTAATTCCTTCTCTATAATCACATTATATGAATTTTCTTTACTTTGAAATGATTTACTTGTACATTTATAATGGATCCCATCTTGGTTTAGCTCAGATTAAGATTTTGATATTCCAGAGAATATTTCTGAAGAACTTTGACAACTTAAGTAAAGGATGTATTTTGTCTTGAATGGGCTTATTCTAAAAATGCCCAAAATAGAGTGCAAAAAAATTAGAAAGAAGAAACAAATTATAATGAAGAAATATCATTTCATTTGAAACCAAAGCAGAAGAGAAGATGAGAAAATACAGATTTTTCAAAGGTTGTTAATTTATTTTTTTGATTTGATATATTATAAAAGTTAGTAAATGTATTAGATTTTTACTCTTTACTATTACTAGTGTCCAAGACATTAGCTATTGAATCTTTTCTAAGAAAAAAAATTTGATTATTTATGCAGCTGTCATTGTATGAATTGCTTTTTGGAACATTGTCTTAGATTTCATCCCTGGTACAAAATTGGTAAGTCACAACAATTGAATATTTTGTCCCCTGATTCAAATTTGACCAATTATCTTTTAGCATTTTACCTTGAAAGGCTCACTTACATGTTTCAGTTATACTTGCAGTGGTAGGATAACATCCAAAAAGGGCTCTTCCTAGGGCATAATAGCAAAAAATACGCAAGTCAGAAAGTGTTAGAATAGGTATGTGAGATGAAAGTACAGTGATACAGTTACCAAATATTCTAAATAAATTATAAGACTCTGTTGAGATTTGAAGGGATGCTTAACATTCTTCCGCTTAACGTCCTTCCAGATATATGTCTTATGTTATTAGACCCGAGAAGTCTTCCTGTGGGAAAAATGTGGGAATTCCTGTAGATGCAGATGATCCCAATCATGTGTACGAATCGGGGTAATTTGTTTAAGAAAGTGTTACCCCAACAAGTTTTAAAATATAAAAAGGTAAATAAATAAAGCAGTGAAAAGAAAAGAAATTTTGGATAAAAGTTTACAGCACAAATTAAGATTAATTTTGTGTCCTTGTAAGTGCATCATTATGTCACAACAGTGGTAGGCTTATGCTACGATATGTTTCTATTTTGATGACATTCTATACAATTTTGCTTATATTATTTTATGGTATTTTTTGTTATTACATACCTGATGCTATTTTCTACTGTACAGTTACTTTAATCAATTTTTGTAAGAATACTGTATCAATAAACATGCTACTGTATGTTCCTTACATTTCTTTTGTCTCCTTGTGAATTCATTTATCAATTTTTCTTTCTTTTCATGAAATAAAATTAACTTTGACTGCATCTTTAAGATATGAAAATAATTGAGTTCGGTATTTCTGAGATGAGGTGTTAGTATTACTGATACTATTGTTCGGACTGAGATCCTTATTTTCCAATGTTCCTCTCTATCGATGATCCTTACTTCATTCCAAAGGGGTTGGTGACCACCCTCTTTTCTCCATATATGATCCGCTATGCCTGATTTGAATGTCTTCCCCTTTGTTTACTGCTTTTCAGTGTTCTTCTATTCTAACCTTCAAGGGGCGTCCGGTCTCACCTAAGTATTTATGGCCACAACTGCATGGAATGGAATATACACAGTTCTTTGTCATATTCTCCTCCGAAGGTGGTTTGGTGCGAGAGAGATGGCTCCTTAGTGTGGACCTGCTTCTGAATACGGTCCTGATATCATATGGAGTACATATCCGTTGTTTTTGACATAGGGTAGGCAGTCAGTGTTGATAGAGAGGAACAT
>VCCN01005374.1:1550312-1573432 GCA_006491835.1 Architeuthis dux | reverse complement strand
ATATATATATATTCTACATTACATATTTATGCTGCTAATGTTTTTGTAAGTGGATTAACCTACAATTGTGAAATACATTTATTGACTGATTGAAGGCCTGGTATTTCTTAGTATCTACTAATCTGATTACTTCTAAGCTGTAAGCATTAATGTATTTGTTAGTTTCAGCATCAAACAACCTTCCACTTAATCTTTACATGAGATGCTTATTTTCTTTTCAGGATCAAACTGGTATTAGTCAAAGATATAGACTTTAGTTATGTTGCTTAGTATTATGACTGCATTTGGTGATAATTTTAGAATTTTCCACTTGGAATATACTCCATTAAAACTTTTGACAGCATTAATATTTTTTTTTGCCTTTATAGGAAATAAATGTTTTTAAAAATCATACAAATATATTTTCATAAGAGTTGAAAGTTCTTTTATGACAAAAAAGTACAAAAGCTTTACTTTATAAGTTGTAACAAGAAGTATATATGTATATTGGGTAACCTTATCATAAAAGGTGCTGTTGGCAACCAAGATAAACTAGTATTCCAAGGGAAATTATGAATCACTGTCACCCATGTATGCTGTGCTGGGGGTGATCAATTAAAAAGTTGGAAAAAGGGATGATCAATGAATAAGTTACTTCTCTCACCTTTTGTTGGGCTGTGATCACTAAAAAAAGGTCTGAATTTTCAAAAAACAAGCGGCCACAAACTATGACCAATTTAGCATAAACTTTAGCATATTGAACCTCCCACTAAAAACTTATTTTGGAGGGGAATTTTCAAAAGACAAAAAAAAGGTTTTCCCTATTCATTGATGGGAGTTTGTGTGCAAATATTCAAGTTTCTACTATGAACAGTCCAGATACATAGATACATATAAATGTCAGAACACATGAATAACCTAAACTCAGTAACAGTGTTTAAACCTGTCTGTTGTGGGTAGCAGTGATTAATAACTTGCAATATTTTGTGTGATGAAAATGATCATTATGCAAAGGACTTTTGATAAAAAATCAGTTTTTTCTTCTTATAAGACAATACAAGGAAGGGAAATAAAAAGACTCTTTCATTGGTTGTATTAACTTTTTCTTTTCCATATATATGTGGATAAGAATTTGTTGCTCTGTTTATACTAAAAGTTTATAAAAAGAATATTAAAAAATAGTCTTGTTTATCCACTTGTTTTCTGAAGTTCTGACATTAAGTGTTTTTGTTATTGTGTATATTTTTATATAATCAGTGTCTTCATCTTTGTTGTTTTTAACACATTGTTTTGATGGTTACATTCTTTGGGCTTCCTCTGGTCTGTAGAATTTGCTTAATACTTTTCTTTTCTTCCTGCAGCTAGAATACTGTGGTGTTCTAGTTGAGGAGATGAAAAGGATGTAAAAAAAAGTCAATTCTAAAGACTAGATGCAATGTAGAGGAAGGCTGATAAAGGTATTGTCTGAATCATTGTGTTAAAACAAAGATGAAGACAATAGCCTGAAAGATATAAGGAACTAATTATTTGATGAAGTATGTTTAATAATGCATGGCAATGTAGGTAAGAGCAAAATAAAAACTGTTGATTCATGTTACTTTGTCAACACAAAATAAAATGCTTTCTGCTACTACAAGAATCATATATGATTGGATAATGTCTTCAAAGATTATTTGTAGAGGGTGTTCTTAGTTGAAAAAGTTTATGTGTTCATTTAGCCCCAGGGACATTGGAAGAACAGATTTCTATGTAAGAGATCATTCTGATTCAACTATTTGGATGATCAGTGAACACTCTTTATATTGATAAGAATTCTATATTTCGTGAACATAGCAGCATTAAAAAAGCTTATTTGAATTAATACATCATTTCTCAGTGAGTTAATTATAATATACAAAAGTATTTCACCAAGAAATTTTAAAGAAATAAAGAATGTTTTCTATAGTTTTGAGAAGAGTCATTAACATTCAAATAGTTCTACGGACGATTGAACTACTTCTTGTTGTTTGTATTGTTAACATGACGTTTCAGCCAATCTATTCTTCGGCCTTCCTTGGGTGTAATATCCAAATGTGATAGGGCAAACAAAAGTTTTTAATTTCGAAGGTGGCAACCCTTATAAAGGATAAAGAAACACCTGAATCCTACGTTATAAGGGTTACAAACAACAAGGAGTTCAATAATCTGAAGATACTATTTGAAATAAAGAATGTTATTACAAAATTGTGCTTCTATACATTCAAAATCTCTAACCAGCAATGCCTACTATCGCAAATTGAAACAAAAGAAATTAATTTATTTTTTAAATATATGAATAAATGTCTTTAAGTAATTATTCTTTTAAATAAAGTATTTTACAAAGTTGATATATTTTCTTTGATCATTATTTTAGGATAAGCAAATGTGAAAAGCCTTTCATATTCTAAATCCAATATTCTTTTCTTAAAGACAACAAACCTTTTATCAGATAAACACGAAATTATAATGCACATTTCAATTGGTTTTTGTGAAAAAATACTTGAGTGAAGTTAAATTTGAGAAAAGAAGAAACACTGCTGATTCAATTTATTACAAAAAATTCTCCTTAAAGGCTTAATCTTTTGTTTGTTGTGTAAAAAATAGACTTTGGGGTATTTAATCTGGTCTTCTCAAACATACCTAATATCTATGGCTTAGATGTTTTTTTGTTTTTAATCCTAGAAGATTTTGCCTCTACTTTTATATAACAAAAAGGCATTTTTGAAAGCTAACTGAATGTATTTATTTATAGCTGAACACTTTGTGGCTAAATGCAAGAGTGTTTTATGAAGGCTCATTAAATTAATGCCATTGTGATGACTTTTAGTGAAAGCTAGTTGCTAGTTGTAGACTGGAACTTCTTGTATATATTTTAAACGGCTCTCAGACTTTTTGCCGATGGAGGTTTTGCCGAAAACAAGTCAGCCGACAGATTCATAAGTAAAAAATACCCAAATAAAATTATCCTTCTGACAAAAAAGTTTTCGGCGAAACATCAATTCGGCAAAAAGATTTCTGGCAAAATGTCCACCTGACAACACATATGTTTATTTTCCTGATTTATTTACCTGTGATCAGTTCAGAGGAGTGGAGAAGATACACCATTATATATCATAGTCTCATTATTATGAATTAATGAAGTGAATATAGTTATTAGCTGTTTGGTCATTTTGCAAGGTTTATTGCTGCAAATTGATTCAATTAAATTCAGGGGTAATGATGGATTTTTGGAGTAGTAATAGAACTAATCAGAATTAATCACTTTGCAATAATTTTGGGATGTTTCTTTTTATTTTAATATTCTGTAAACTGAATTTATTATTACCAGTGTAAAAAGGAAACAAAGATTTTGCATCTAAATGATTATTAGAACATTTTAGAATCCATGTTATTTTTCATATATGTTATTGATTATCTTCATTAAAATAATTTGTGTGGCTACCTACCACAAATCATTTTACTGTCTGTTTGTCTCCTTGTCTTTACTTCTATATGAACATTTTCTTGTGTATTTGTCCTCTGAGCATTGTTTTATGTTGACTTTATGGCTATAAAAATGTTGTCTTCTAGCATTTTCTTCATTCTTATTGTATTTCATTAAGATCGATGAAAATGCTACAAGGCAAAGCAAGAAAAAGTACAGAAGGAGACATTGCAGTTTATCTTCACACAAAGTTCTTGGGTTCTTCGTTGGTAGCTCAGGAGCTAAAGCATTGGACTAGAGACTAGAATATTTTGATTTCTGTCTTTGCGGCTTGGTAGTTCAAGTTCATTTACCATAACTAACTTTAGAGAAGGAAAACTTAAATCAAGACCAAAAGCATTTTCTATATCAGGTGATTAAAATTGAAATGTAAAATATTCACAAGTTCAACGCAAAGTAAAGGAGGAAAAAGAAAAGATTTTACCTAAGTTAAATCCTCACACAGTTGAAAAGTTGAATATTTTTTCTGACAATAGTAGTACTTTCTGAACGATGCAAAATACTACATGTTTGCAGAAATCAAGTGGTTTGATTTGGTTTCCACTTATTTTTCCCTGTCTGGTGATTTATCTCTATATGATTTTATAGCTGCCTATGTTTGCTTGTGATCTCATTGGGCCAATTTGCATACTTGTAACCATACATTGATTGCCCTCACCCGATGTTTGCCAGAACTACAACTTAACTTTCACTTACATTTTGTCAGCGGTTTGCTACAGTACTATTCCCCAGATTGGTATCATTGACTACTGTAGTTGGATATTTAGGCAGCTGGGGGTGGGGTTCACAGATTTAACCCCCATGGGTGTTGAATAGCATAAACAGGATATTGACTGAACCCAGGTGGCGGGCTGGAAAACCAGTGTGGGCATTTGAAACCCATAAAAGGCACCCTCATGAGGCAGAGAGACAGACCGCCTAGACCAATTTTCCTGTAAGAACAGTCTGTTGGCTCTCATAATCTCTCTCCCACTTTTCATTCTCCGCCATGACAGGATGTATCTTATGCAATAAAAATATATCATCATATTTTTATAAACCAAGTTTCAAGTCCTCCTTTTTCTCCAAGTTCAGGATTTTCCTCCCGCAAACCAAGGTCGATCTACAATAGACTGTGTCCATTGAAGTAAATTGATTGCACTTTTAATTTGCTAGTAAATTACTAATATAATCAAAATATATACTTTCCTCTGTTTCTTTGTAGATTTTACAACCATTTACATTTTTATTGAAATAGTATCATTCCTCTTTTATTTCTAGTTTGAGAAATATGCTACCAGCAATACGGCGCACCGCCTTGAGTTGGTGGAACTAATTCAAAGGCTTCAGGGAATAAATGATGCGGTAAGTATATTAATTTATTAAAAGCTGTCTTGCAAATATCGCCTCAGATGACAAAAAGATTCAAAAATAGTTGCTGAAATATTTATTGTATATTTCATTGGCCTAAGTAAAACAAGCAATTTGGAAATATAAATATTAGGACTTTGGAGCCTCAGCATTACTCTAGGTAACATTTCTCTATTGAAATTAGATATTTAATGATCTATTCTAATTTGCCCGAGGAAAACAAACTTTAATATTTCTTGTTTCTTTGGAAATTGATTGCTGTTTAGCAAAAATTGCATTGATTTTCATTTCTCTTTTAGTGGCAAATCATTCAAGGCACTGAGAGTTTTTCTATGGCATCTTCAAATTGGGAGAACACATTAAGACAAATAAATGAACTTGAATCTTGGGTAAATAATAATAAAACATTCAACACCACTGGTTTGGTGCGTACCATCAGTGGCCTTTTCTGTGGGAGATCTGAAGCCCTGGAGTTTGGAAGCAGCCAGCCGTCAAAGATTGCACGCAGACTCGAGGACTATCGAAACCGTCCAGCTGTAGAAGCAAACATTGAAGAATTGGATAACTCAGTGTGTAAGTAAATATCAACATAAATGGCAGTTATTTACTCATTAATCATGATTTTTGAAGATTTTGTTTTTTAATTGCAATATTCTTTAAACAGTTCTAAAACTTTTGAACTTGCTGTGAATTTTAAAAAATTCTTAACTTCAGCAAACTGATGATTAATAATATAGAAAGGCCACATTACATATATAAGAATTTTAGAATTATTTCATGTTATCAAAAAAAAAGTTTACTTATATTAGTCAACTATATCATATTCTAAACATAAGGTAAGAATAAGGGTTACATTAAAAGTTTATTTAGTTGGGGATTTATAGAAAATCGTTTTCAGTTTGTCCAAGATAAAACCAAACTATTTTTAAAATAACCCTTATTAATATTTATGCATGATTCAGATATACTCCCTTGTCTAACATGACTTTTAAAAAAATTGGGGTGAATGCAGGAATTTGTTTTTGATTGAGAGATATATTTCTATTTATTTTTCATACACTTATATATTTGCTCATATCTGTCCACACAATATCTCCAAAAGTTCTCAATGAATTTCAATGAAGTTTTGTGAAAGGGTGGGCCATGTACTAATGAAGAAGGGATTACATTTTGGCATTGATCGAGGAATTCTTTTAGATTGGGTTAGTGTACAGCATTGGCAGAGGTATGCAATCTCTGAGGGCTTTCTAGTTTTTGGTTTTGTTTTTATGAAATATTTACAACAGAGAATATGTGAGTGTGTAATAGTGAGTATTATGTAGTTATTTTCTATAGTTTTGAGAATGGTCCTTAACATTCAAATAGTTCTTTGGACAATTGCACTCCTTCTTGTTAATTGTGTTGTTAACACAACGTTTCGGCCGATCCATTCTTCAGCCTTCTTGAGATGTAAAATCTGATTGTGATGAGGTAAACAGAAGTTTTTTTAATTTCAAAGGTGGTAACCCTTATAATGTAGTATTTGGGTTTTTCTTTGTCCTTGTCTGTCGGGTTTGGGCCTGTTGAACAACTTGCTGAAGAAGAAGAGAGGAGCTGTCCACACAGTGATGATGCAGGCAAAGCTGCAGACCGTTACTGATTCTGAGGTTGGCTTCCTGATGGAGTACGCCCAGGTGATGTACAATATTGCCAAGGCCTTGGATAAGATCCAGGGGGAGGATCAGGCCTATCATGGGAGCCTTCTGTCAACTGTAGCATGAAGTTGAAGGAGGCCAAGTCCAAAGTCTTCCTGCACTGTTGTCATCTGGTAGACGATACTGTCAGGCATCACAAAACGGTTTGGGCCCCTCCTAAAAGACCAGGAGTGCCAGCTAGGTGCTGCCTTCCACCCCAGCTTTCATCTGTTCAGGCTGCCAACTCAGCAGAGTAAAGACGGTCATGAAGACCGCCGTGGAGACATCCCTGAGGGAGACCAGTGAGGAGGGCAGCAGCACCACTCGCAATAAGGATGAGGAAAATTACTTCTTCAGCAGCATCACTCAGCCTTAGGATAGCATGAGCCACAGGTCACTGAAGTCTAAGGCACATAACTTGGTGAAGACCTGGCTGGAGACCGTCTCGAAGGATGTCCTGACTGACGCTGCGTTCTTGGATGAGCAAGTGTTGTTTGACCGGTTCATCAAATACAACATCCCATCCCACCCAGTGCTGCAGCTGAGCACCTGTTTTCCCTAGTCAAGGACATATTGAGGGCCAAGAGAGCCACCCTGACAGTGCCAACTTTGAGAGACTGATGTTCAGGAAGGACAATCAGCATCACGTTGAGGTGATGGAGAAATAGCTGGAGGTCAAGCCAGAGTGAATGCATTAATTAGATTATTAAAATTATTTTTCATGTGTATTTTTATTTCTTAATATTTTTTATTTGTTTAATACTTTTTGTACTGTAAATAAATTGTATGTTGAATGTAAACTAATGTTAATTTCATTTGTTCATTTAATTATTTATACCTTGATCATCATTTGTTCTTGGCATGCTAAACCTTTTTGGAAAGCTCTATATCTGAGCTACAACATATTAAATATATATTTCAGCTCTCTAGGTCTGTTTTTCAATGGTTTTAGAGGCAATAAAACAAACCAAAGCTAAATTCATATAGTAAAAGTTAGCAGGTTGTAGTTATCATTAGTTTCCGCTAAATTTTTAGTGGTTTAGTATTATCGAAGCTAACATTTTGGTTAGCTGTGCCCACCACTGAAATAAGGGTGATAATAAAGAGTCTGGAGAAGAACCTCTTCAGAAGACATCACTAAGCAAGTCCTGTTGGTGTCCTTTTCCAAACAAAGTTGAATCCAGATGTTAACAGAGATAAGCTCATTTTTATGTCTGACTTAGACTGAAAGACAAAAACTGGTCACTATTTTTTATTGCTCATTATGTCAAGATTGTATTTTTAAAAATTTGTAATTGTATTGATTGACTTATGAAATTTTCTTTTCTTTTTCTCCTCACTTTTTTAAAGCTAATTTTTGTAAGGATGCTTTTAGAATTTTAGAAACCAACCCTCTTACACGACTTATATGGAAAAACATCCTAAAATCAGTTTTATTGGGTGTCATACCCTATACACCTGATACACCCATAGTGCGTAAAATAATCTTAAAGGTAAGAGATAAATGTTACATGGTTAGCATTTCTGTTTTTTTTAAATTCATAAATGCAAATTGGTTGGAATAAATTTGTGCTGAGTTTATCTAAGCATTTTTTTACAGAGAATCATGGGATTTTTATAAAGATTAAGCCTTAAAGACTTTCCTCGAAATAATGTTGTAATTGATATTTTTCATTTTTTATTAAATAAAGCTTATGATTTTTCCCCACACATACTTTATTTAAAATGCAGATGATTAACTCGTTCAACTTGATAATTTATTTCTGTTCATAATGTATTATTCTTAATTTCTTTGTACAGATTTTATAAAATTGTATTGAATTTTAAATTTTAAAATTCTTGTAAGAAGGATTTTCTGATTGAATTTTACATACCAACCAGATTGAATTTAAGAGAATTGGGAATTAGTAATCAAAATCAAAAAAATTAATGACTCCTTATCCCATAACTCCAGAAAAAACTCATAAAAACAATTTGTTTCAGGCAAGTGAGAGCTTTGAAAATTTAAGAATATTCATGAGAAGATGTGCTAATGTTGCTAACGATCCTAGAGAAATGCTAAGAATTTTAAGGAACCTTAGTAAGGTCATTGTAAGTATTTTAAATTTATTTTTTGCTTATCTTAAAAGTTCAATGACATTTTCATTTTGTAAATTGATCACTTGGGACTAACACGATTGTTGGATTATTTACTCAAGATTGAAAGATTTATACTTCACACCATTAATTTTCCATAATATGCTAACACAAATCAGTGATTCACAAATTGATGATTTCTTTTACTCTGTTGTATTGTTATATACAATAACATTTAAAAATGTACTTCTTTTAATGAGCAAATCAAGTCTAATAAGACTTAAATATATCTGCTGTAAAATGAAAGAAATTGGCATTTAATAACATTGACATATCTGTTGTATATTTTAAGAGAGTTTAGCATGGAAATTGGAGCAGATTTGTTTGGTTATATAAATATATCATCATGAAGAACACTTCCTCTACATAAAAACTGTTTTCCAAGCAAATGAAAAAGATTTACCCTTACTCAAAAATTTGAATAATAAAATTTGAATAAAATTCTGACCTAAAAAAGATCATTATTGCTTTCTAATAAATTGTATTCAGAATTTGATATCTGGTAAAGAAAACAACCATTATTTTCTTTGGGAACAAAATTAGTAAATGTGCAAAAAATATTGGACCTGTAAATGGATGATGGTTGTGGTTTTCTTACTTTGCATTTATTAATAAGATGAATGACCATTATATTTTTTCATTTGAACCTAAGTTCAATACTGATAAGATATTAGGATGTTCATCTAATATTTATTTGTTTTGGAGTCTAAATAGAATGTTTGTATCTTTGATTTTGTAGACACTATTTTGCAAAAATGCTAGCCCTCAGCTTTTGGCCCCTGTACTTGATCGGATGAATTCTTCTGCTGATGTTACTGATTTCTGCAAAACTGATTTTGCACAATTTTTTCAAACTCAAGAGGAAAATCCTGGCAATGCATCTGAATATCATTGGGAGAATAGTCTGAACTCTACATTGCATATAATGAGAGTCATTAGTAAATATTCAAAGGTAAATGTTCAAAACCTGTTTTTACAAATATATATAGATATCCTTATGTGTTAATGTGTAAATGGAATTTTGTGTAAATGGAATGTGTGTGTCTGTCTATTAAAATAGTAAATGTCAATTTTCACTCTTGAAATCAGAACTGAATTTTTTTTCCCTAAAAATAAAAATAAAAATGATCCAAGTTCCAAGTATGCTTCTTTTATTTTCTTGAGAGAAAGAAAAACACTATGTAATGTTTTATTTACAGTTTTTTTGTTCCTGGGTAATAAGTGTTATTTTCTGATTTATTATGTGTAAAAAGTATAGAAAAAGGCTATTATTCCCTTCAAACTTCGCTTTTGTGATCAGAACATTGATATTTGATAATTTATCTATTTTGCCTCTGACAGCTTAGAGAATATACTTGAAGGCTGTCCCAAACTCAAAGATAGCAAGAAACCGCCTTGGAAATCCATAGCCTTTTGTTAAACATTAGTGTAAATATATGTAAATTTAGATTCATATGATTTTGTTTTTCTGAAAAAAATGTGATTTTCTTTTATGTGAATGAAAATATACAAATTCACCCATTATACAATTGCATATAGGTAAAAATATTGCTCTCTTGGTCACAAAAGCAAAGTTTGAAGGGTATAATAGCCATTTTCTATACTTTTTACATATAAGCAATTTTAATTGCTTAAAGAAAAATGTATTCTTCTTAGAAAATGTCTGAGTTTTTTTATTCAAAATGCAAGGAGGTGCATTTTTTAAGTTTGAAAAGTAAAAAAAATGGTTTACAAAATTAAAAAAAAATAAAATTCAAATAAGATGAATGAATCTCTGCAATTGTTCTTTACAAAGAATGAAATAGAACTTAAAATTCAAGAGAGAAATATTCTCTATGAAAATGAATCTAGATAAATTCGCCTTAACATTTCACGATTTACATAATTTAAAAAATATTACAATTATAGGAAGACCAGTAATTAGTGCATGATAAAAGATTTTTAATCTAATATTCAACCATAGATGTATCACGTGAACAATTGCAAATTAATGTTCAAGCATTGAGCCTATCATCAGTTTGAATGCTGTAAGGTCATTTAATATATAGATAAATTCATATGTGATATATATCAACAAGAACAACAAACACGTTATAAAATAATTATGTTTAATTACCTGTGAAATTATGAAAATGACTAAGCTGTTTTAACATAAATCTTTTAATGATTGATTATATTACTTGTCTGGCTCTAAAAGTGTTCCCCTAAAAGTTTCTATTTCAGATTGTTTAACTGTTGTAATTCTTAGAAGTTTTATTATCTGAAGTTCTGAGATGAAGTGCTATATATGATTCTGTGAATTATTTGGATGAATATCCTTATCTTTTATTAATTTCTTTTTTGATTGCAACATTTTAGCTGGTGAGCTTCCTCAGGTATATGTCACATCAAGTAATCTTCAAGGAACTTTAAATAGAACCTTTCATTTAGCTCACAACTTTTTTTCCCACCTTTTTCCACTCCAGATTACAAGTCTGAATTATATATAAGTGGCCGCACATGATAAGTGCCCAATGCACCACCTTTTGCGAAAATGCTTTTATGTTGGATAACACTATTACAATCCCTCTCCCATCATTTGTGATCAAAATCAAGTCAGTTATCAGGTTTTATAGTCGCTTAGGGATGATTAGTGTGATCCTTTTCATTGCTTGTTTTGGTGGTGGGTTTTCTTTTTTCCTATGAATTTGAAAAAAAGGAAAAAAATATTTGAGTACCTCAGTGTCAATGACCCTGGCTGTTTTGATGCCAGATAATGGTAAATTAAGGGTTCAGTTGTGGGAAATATTTTGTTGTAGGTTGTGAGGTGTCATTTTTCGACAAAGTTTCACCCGCGATATTTTCGTTATTTTTAGTGTTAGGATTCTCATTTTAGTCTTGTTTTGAAGCTTTCATACTAAGCTTTTGATTTTAATATGCATAACAATGTTCCTAGAAATACTTAGAGCATGAATAGAAAAAAATGGGAGCTTTTGTTTTTTTGTTTATAGAAAAAAAAAGAAAAATCTCATTCATGCATTCTAAATCTGTAAGTATTCGTAATGAATCGTAATGCAGAGTGTTCAAGCTTAAAAAAAAAGAGCATTGTAGCTCTAAAAATAACAAAAATATTGTGAGTGAAAGTTTGTCAAACATTGATCGCAATTTTCTTAACTTTTTCAAAATTGCTCGTTGGGTACTTATCATGCACGCACACTCATATTTTCATGCAGTACTTGGGATAAGAAGTAATTTAGTTGTTAAAAAGTAAATACATTTTTGCATTAGAAATGTTGTTATTCTGTGAGAAAAGTATGAAAAAAAATGTCAGCAAGCATATAAAACATTCCTTTTGTCTCTGTGATTATGCGATTGGCTCTAAAGCTATCTGTCAGAACACAAAATATAGAAGGCATATGCAAATGAGAAGCAGGAAGTTCTGAAGATATGAATATGCAAACTTATCTTTACCAACATATGTTTCAATAATTCCAATATTCTTTCATGTTCTGCAGAAAGAAACACCATTACAATATTCTTTTTATGTTATGGAGGCACCATTGCAGAACATGATAAGACTATATTTATTCAACTGAGGTTTTTCACGCTCTTGATTTGGTTGGCCTACTTCTTCAGTGCTGATTTTTGCTGAACAAAGTGTAAAAAAAAATGTCCATCATGATGATCTTCTAAGACTACTATTTTTTAATGTATTCTTTTTTGTCTCCACCATTGTAAAAGATCTATAACAAAAAGTTTATCATTTGCTTTCTCAAACTGAATTATCAAAGTATGTGTATTATGTAGAAATATTTTGTTTCAAATGATATTGATGATAATTTCAAATTATGTTGTGTTTTACTATTTCTTTGCAGTGTTTTAACTTTGATAAGTTTGTACCATATCCGAATGAATCAGCTTTAGTAAAAGACAGTATACTTTTTGTGGAGAATGCAACTTTATTAGGTGGTAAGTATTAAATAGGATTCTAGCATTTTCTTTTATATGATATACAGTTGAATTTTTCTTTAAATAAAATAGTATCTGTGTGATCCTGTCATTATGAAAGATTTGATTTTAAACTTAAACCTGTAAAAATGACAAATGTGGAATACATCTGTATAAAATATAAAATAGAGTTTTTTTATTCCATGTTATTTGTATACATTTTTACATAATGCAACTTGAAAAATTTATGATACTTTAATTGAAAAATAAAGGAATTTTAAAACAAGAATGGTAAGATACTTTTTTCTTTTGATTTTTTCTAAAATTAAAGTTTAGTATCTGTTTTTTTTTCCTCTAGAAAATGTAAAATCTGTATCTGCTTCTTGTATTCAAATACAAATAATATAGAAGGGCCTGTAGACAACTCTCACCCAGAGCCCTTTTCACAATTTGTTAGTCCATGTATTTCTTTCAATCATCTTCATCCTTTCTCTGTTTGTGAAGCTTTGCCTCACAGTAGGTGAACTTTAAATATACAAGGATGTATATTTTCACTTTGAATTCATATGTAGGTTTTTCTTATTGCAATTCATTTATCCTGAAATATTACAGAGGGAGTGTGAACAAGATGATTTTCTACTGTCTTGTTCAAAGATTACAATCCTTGGTGTAAAATTATTCTTTTAACTGTCTCCATTTAAACTGAAAAGATCTCTTAGAAAGTAAATGATGCTTGACTCTACATATTCTCTTTGTGTTAGTAGCTTAAATAAGATGATATGATGAAATATCTGTATCTAAACAATTCTGAGCGAAGCGCAGGTCTACGGTTGGTTTTGCGACAAATGAGATAAAAAAAATGAGGTCCAACCACAACGATGAAGACGTTGATTAAAAGATATACGCTTTTTTAGCTTGAGATAACATTTTTGTTTCAATCAGCAGCAGCTGTCGCTGATGATTGAAATTTGATATGACAAGGAGAGAGGAGGTTAGATCAATCTCTCTCTCACTCTCAGATGAGATCTTTTCACAATTCTCCTGTATTGAAGAGACTTTTTTCACTAGTCTCCTGTATTGAAGAGATTTCTTTCACTAGTCTTCCGTATTGAAGAGATTTTTTTCACTAGTCTTCTGTATTGAAGAGATTTTTTTCATTAGTTTGAGTTACCACAATCTTAAACTTTCCATTGAACAATGATGCAAAGAAGAAAAAAGGCTTTAAAAATTGTACAGAAATCTTTGTCATTGGCCAGTTTCGCTTTGCTCGGACCAATAATTTATAATATCATTAATGATATATCAATACTCAGGTTTTAAGTTTTTACTTAGCTGAAAAATCCTTGAAAAAATTAACAATGATAAAGTATTTCCATTTTTTCAATTTATCATTATATTGTTTCCTTTATAAATTTTTTGTTATGTCTGTAATTTTAATTATCTTTCCAGCCTTAGTGTTTGATATGAAAGGAGAAACAGAAAAATTACCAACACATGTGTCTTATAAGATAAGAATGGATGCTGATAAAGTTGACAGTACACGCAGAATCCGAGACAGGTTAGTTCATTTTAACCTTTTCTTTTACTTGCAACATTTCTCCTGAATGATTTAGCCAAAAGATTTATCAGCGGAATTTTCAACTCACTTCTTAATTTTGATGATTCCTTGGACTTTGAATAAAAATAGTCCCTGTATAAAGGATTGTAAAGATTTTATAAATGAATTTTTCTGTTCAGTTTGAGCCTATTAGTATTCTTGTAAAATCTAAAATTGTTAATGATCTAGTAGAGAAACTACACATATAATAATATACCTATATATCCCTATTCTGTCAATAATGCTTGCATAAATTTCTGACTCCTTTGTTTACCTATGAAAAGAATTTTACAGTACAAATTGTCAAGCATTCTTAAAGTGTATTGTTTTTTTTCAACAAGCAACTGTATTCTTTGATGGAATAGTTTTAGATTGAAACTAATGATTAAAATTCATTCATTTGTAGATGGTGGACTCCTGGGCCCAGATCTCGTACCTTACCAGATATGAAATACCTCACTTTTGGTTTCATTTATCTTCAAGATATGATTGACCATGCAATCATTAGGGAACAAACAGGACAAGATAGCATCACTGGAACTTACACTCAACAATTCCCTTATCCATGTTACCTACAAGACAAGTTAGTTTTCATTGTTATTCTAATTTTGTTTTAAGGTATCAGTTTTATATTGCTTAATTAAAAAAAAAGTACATGTTGATAATTCTTTTACAAAATATTTATGAATTGTTATTGTAATAATTTGCTTTTAGATTTTCTTTTTAGATAGATTTTGTAACTTTTTACCTTCACAATACATGTAATTATCATAGCTATTACAATCTTAAATTATTGCTACCTAACATTTAATTGAAATAATATAATTTCTTAATATTTTTCTAATTGTTTTCAGGTTCACTAAGACGATATCAAAAAGCCTTCCTTTGTTCATGGTACTCGCTTGGATATTCTCTGTTGCCATGATTGTAAAGAGCATTGTGTATGAGAAAGAAAAACGTTTAAAGGAAGTTATGAAAATAATGGGACTTGGCAATGGTGTGCATTGGCTCGCTTGGTTTTTTGATGCTTTCTTCATTATGACACTCTCTATTATATTGTTAGTTATGACCTTAAAGGTATGTGCTGTTTCACAGTTTTTTCATCACTTATTGGGGATATAGAATAGGGCTTATAACACTTTTAGTAGAATATGGGGCTTGAGAAAATTGATATGATTTTGGCGGGATAATAGTCAACTATCAATTTAATTAACCAGATGAAAGTTAATTTTCATATCTTACATAAAAATTAAGATTATTCTTTCTTAATTTCCAGTTTTGTACCTTTTTATGTACATGAGAAATTTATTTTTCACTGTTTTCTATTTAATTTTTAATTATTCTTTTTAGTGAAAAGTTTGAATGTAAGATTTGATTAAAAAAAACATCTATAGAATTTGGAGAAATTCCAAGAAGTTCTAAAGGTTTTTTTCCCAAAATGGCAATTAATTCGCTAAATATGAATGAAAGTTTTCTGCCATTTCTATACATACCCAAAAGATGTTTGCTATTTGATTCAATTTTTAGCTTCTTACTTGAAACAGATTAATCTGATTAAGGATTATTTTATACATTTTCAGTTATTTTCTTTTAGTAAAGTGTATGCTGAATTGAATGATTAATTCATTGCTCTCTTGATTCATTCTGAAATTATTTTCATGACTATGATAGATACTTTTTCTTTCTTTTTAGCTTGGTCATGTAATGGATCGATCAAATGCTTTCTTGCTCTTCCTTTTCATGGTTTGCTTCTCCCTTGCTACCATTTCCATGTGTTTCCTTATCAGTGTGTTCTTTTCCCGAGCCAACTTGGCAGCAATATGTGGAGGGTTTATTTATTATGTCCTCTATCTTCCTTACAATGTGTGTCTCCGATGGGAGGATTACATGAGTACATCACTCAAGAGAACTGCAGTAAGTAGTTTTCAACTTTCTACACATTCTATTCTTAACACTTTGTGATGTTATTCAAATTATAGTCAGTTTCATTATCTTTCACTCTGCAGATCAGTTTATCAAATAATAAACTTTAATAAATTAAGAAGAATTTATTAAATCAACAAACTGTAAATAATAATAGGAATTATCTCTGTTGAACATTGATCATACCATTCTCTCTCGTATAATCTTAACCATGATCCCTAAGTATTATATTTCCATATTATCTTCTGATCTGATAATGTAACAAGATGAGACAGGTGAAATCTTAATATCCATTGTTACTTAAAATAATCACATATAATTTAAAATTAGACCTGTAATTAAGGAAATTATAATGTTTGGTTGTATTTCCAGGTTTTTTCTTGAATATTTTAGAATTTCCAAGTCATTTTTATTGATTATATTCTTGTTTTAAAATGGTTTGTTGATTACTTATTTGTTTGAAAGCAGTTTTCATCTGTGATTAAATTTTGCTCTTGATCTTATTTTTCTTTTTAATTAAGTTCTCATAAGATTTGGCTTTTGGCTTTTGGAATTTCTTTTTTCATTTATGAGCAATCTTTGTTACAGAGACTTCGTCCATGAAAAATAGTGCATAATGCTAACATGAAAAAGAAGTGAAACTTGCATATTTATTCTCATGAAATTGATAAACAAAACTGAAATGTTCTTCTGTTTTATTGATGAAATGTATTATTCTTTGTCAATTTCAGTGCCTATCATCAAATATTGCCTTTGGATATGGGTGTAGCTACATTGCCAGATATGAAGAACAAGCTATTGGATTGCAATGGTCTAATCTGAATTCAAGTCCCATGCCTGATGATGGCTTTAGTATGCTGCAGTGTATGATGCTTATGTTAGTTGATAGCGTCATTTATTTAATACTTGCTTGGTATATTGAAGCTGTGTTTCCAGGTAAATATTCACTAATCATAGATAATTATACTCAAAATTATTGTTTTAAAACCAAAACCCTTTAAAATATGCTGCATAAAGTGAGATGAATTTGATAAATAAGTGATGGAATATAATTCTTTTGTGTGCAGTGTGTTTTTCTTATACAGAAAAATTCAGTAAAAAATTAAGCCAATTTTAGTGTTTGTATAACACTTTTCAACTCTTAAAAAGCCAGACATATTTTGTGTATGATATGAATGACTGGCATTGATAAATGTTTTAAAAGAAATTGTTAACAATAATTTACAAACTTATCTGTGAACTGAAGCAACTGTATACATTTTCCCTTTTTGAGAAAATGTATATTCCTTTACAATGTAAGAAATATATTAGACACACTGTTATTGAAGTAAATAGTGACAGTAAAGATTCATTTATTATTTTTGGAAATCTTACTGAAAGGGACATTTTTTTTAATACCATTGTTAGTTTTCTTTATGATGCCCAGTGGAGTGGATATTTCAGCTTGTGTATGTGTGTATTTCAGCTTGTCTTCCTGTGTACTGGCTACTCTCTTATACATGTTTCATTAAATAAAACTATTTTTTATTAAAAAAAGATTTTTTGTGTGTTACTTTTTGTATCTTTATATTATGAATTAATCTAAGTTAGCTTGATGAAATAATTTTTAATATTATCAGATGATGGCTAAACGGTAAAGTAAATTTTAAATTCCTTGTTCTGTTTTGCAAAGGTTGTACAAAAAACTTTACATTTTAAATATCTGGAATAGTTGTAAATTGGTGGACAAAATGAATAAGATTTTATGTCAGAACATTAGCAAAATTAATTTATTTTTAACAGAATTGAAAAGACAAAAAGTTCTGCTGTTAAGCATTCTGCTTATTTTCTAAATATATACAACATAATTTGTAAGTATGAGTGTCTTTACAAGCAGGAATGTAGCTTGGTAATAATGGTACTGTGTAAATTCACTTTGTTACAGTAGTGTGTAAGTATGGATGTATGAGGTTAATATACTTGTATGTATAAGTTCATAGTAGTAGTAACGTATAAAAACAAACCTTGAATTAAATTACTGATGGTTGTGGTGTGGCACAGGGGTTAGCATTCAAAAAGGTGAATTGGATTCTGAATTGAGTTTCAGAAAGAGATAGACTGGACTAGAAAATTCAGTGGTTACAAAATCTATTCAACATTTCTTGTTGACTTAGAAGATAAAAAGAAATTAATCAAAATATTAGTTTGTTGTGTACAGTTCCGGCACCATCTGGTTACTAGAGTTGGCTTGCAGAGTATTGATGAGTTCTTCAGTTGCTTAGTTATGTACTGAAAATATGAGTGAGTTAACATGCAATTCTTGTTGTCTCACTGTAGACAAGTAACTCATTAAGTGTTGCACTCTGGTGAGTAATTCAAACATGTTTTCTCTCGTCCTAAAGACACTCTGAAAGGCTTCAGTGGGAAAATCTTGGTATTTATACAAAATGACCGGATTAAAATGGTGTCTAAATTGACTGTTCACTGATTGACTTATTGCATTCTATTTTATCAGTGGTCAGAAAAGATGAATGAAGATTTTAAGTGAGCCAAAGCTAAAAAGTAAAAATGTATTTCATATTTGTTCAGTTATATTTTTATATAAATGTGTTATTTCAGGCATGTATGGGATTCCTCGAAAATGGTATTTCCCCTTCCAGAAATCTTATTGGTTGAGTAAACGAGTGAATCTTGAAACGGTTCAGCAAAGAGCAAGCTTCAACAATGAATCACTTGAACTTGCTAACGAAGGTGAGCACAGTTATTCCAGCTTTGTTAATAATCATACTTTTCTTTATCTGTTATGGATTCATACTTCTAAAATATGTTCAGGTGATTATCAAAAGAGAAATGCTTATGGCTTTGATTTTCCCTTCATTTTTCAAATTAACTCATTAGGGCCGGAAGTGCACATAGGTGCACTTTAAATTAGGTCACATGACCATTATATTTGTATAATTTTGCCATAAATGAAATCCATATCTTATAATCTTCAAAATGATATATGACTTCCCAGGGTGTCTTAGAAAATGAGAAAACTTATATCCATCCATTGCCACCCTTGTTTTGCGACCCTTAAAAACACTCAGGCCTGAATGAGTTAAAAAAATCAAATAATTTCATGATCTAGTAAACTGTCAGTCTACTATGCTAGGTCGTTCGGAGCATTTCTGCAGGAAATAGCTTACTTGGAAGTGCCTATCTTCTTTCCAATAACATTCAACAGGTTGTTCTATGTTACATGGTACCAGCAGCAGAGTGTAATCTTTGACCTGACCTATTGAGAAAGGTGGATTCATACCTTTCCCAAGATCATTAGTACAAAATGAACACAAACTATCTCAACCAGAATTTGAACTCTATTCTCTGATTCCATTTTCCATGCTGTTAAATGTTAGGTCAATTCTGCACCTCCCCTAAGATACTTGGCTGTAAAGTGTTAAATTTCTATAACTAAGATACCATACCATTGGTATGAAGTGATAAGATGAAAAAATTTCACTTAACCATTTACTACTGATTTTCTTTACTAGATTCTTTCAAAAAATGTATTAATAATTTTTTAGTTAAGCATGAAATTGTTATTTTTTATCTGTCATTATTTAAAATTTTTATTCTCCTGTCAGATTCTGAAAAATTTGAAAAAGTTCCACCTAATTCAAAAATTGGCGTTTCAATAAAAAATTTGAGGAAAGTTTACAAAAAAACCAACAAAGTTGCTGTTGATAGCTTGAATTTAAACTTTTATGAAGGGCAAATTACAGCTTTTCTTGGACACAATGGAGCAGGAAAAACAACAACAATGTAAGTGTTTTATTTGGTTTGATTTTGGTTGCTTTTTTATTCTTTTATCTTCATTAATGAGTGGAATGTAGAGTTGTGACAGTCTGTTTTAGAGCTCTTTGCTATAGAAATTACAACAGGGCAGAAGGGCATGATAGACTGATTTTCAGTTTCTCAAAGTAGTTTGTTGGTCTCCACAATGTCTGGAGAAATAGGATTAAGGCCATGATGGATGATTTTCAGTTAGCATTTCTGAAAAATCATATTCAGTTTCTGAAAGTAGTTTTTTGGTCTCCACAATGCCTGGCAAAATAGGATTAACTTAATTTTCAAAGCTACTCACTGCCGTATCAGAGATGCAATTCAGAGTCTGTCTTTTTTGATAGCACACTAGTTTGATACAAATTCAGAAACTTTCTGATTTATTGGCTAAAAGAAGATTCAACAAAGCTCTTGAGACATATTTTATTTATGAATTGGTTGTTATTTTTATTATAAACAATTCATGTAATTGTGACCTTCAGAAAAGAAAACCATATAAGTTATATAAAATAATTAGTTGCCTCTAAGGTGTAGTTTTCAGTGCACATTAAGCAGAATGATTTAGAAGTAGGTTTAGGTAGTTAAACCAGAATGGATAATTCTTTGAGCAATGTAAAACAATTAGTTATTGTGCGACCGAATGAAGGGTTGGGAACATAAATCCTTTTGTTTAAATGCAACTTCATTCTATTACATAATGTTGTCATAATATAGAAATACATATTGTTGAAAAAACCTCATACATTACACCTCATAATAACATTGATAATGGTAAGTTGTTATTTGATTTATTGTGACAAAATTGCAAATAACATATAATATTTCTTGTAATTCTTTGACAGGTCCATTCTGACTGGTCTCTTTCCACCCACTGATGGCACTGCAATCATTTATGGCAAAGATATACTTTGGGATATTGATGAGATTAGAAATAGTCTGGCCATGTGTCCACAGTACAATGTGCTCTTTGATTAGTAAGATATTTATTTTTACATTCTTATATCTGTGGCTTTATTTTGGTCAGGATGACACCACACACAACACTATTTGATTATTCTAAATGGAAATATACTTATGAAACTAAAAGGATCATTGTTCTGTTGATGTTTAGTAACATAGAAAGAATGTGTTGCCTAATGCCTTATATCATATAATGTGTTGCCTAATGCCTTATATCATATAATGTGTTGCCTAATGCCTTATATCATATAATGTGTTGCCTAATGCCTTATATCATATAATGTGTTGCCTAATGCCTTATATCATATAATGTGTTGCCTAATGCCTTATATCATATAATGTGTTGCCTAATGCCTTATATCTAATATGCATGCAATAATTATTTTGTGATTTATTTTATTTTTGTATCCTGTTTCTATAATGAATATCTATATAAATGTAAATAGTTTTATTCTGAAAGAAACTAGCTTGCAAAAGTTTGCTACCCACCAGAAGTTTGTACTTCACTTTTGATAGTGACTCAGTTCTAAAAGGATTTCCCTTATCATCTGCTGTAGCTTGACCTACTCCACCACTTTGGGGTGTAATATAACTTACTTACCTATCTCTCAAGTTGAGTATTTTGACATCTTCTCTCCAGATTTTCATATCCTTATGACCAGAATCTTTCCAAGAATATAAAGTTTACTATTTATGTTCTTTGCCCAACATTACAATCCTCAATATCTGAATTTCTTCTTGGTAGTAAAGATCATTTGAAATGACTTTAATGAACATTAGGTTTCAAACTAGCGCTCATATTATATTTAGGTTCATCGAAATCTAAGTTAATATTTTTAAATGTTTCATGTATATCCATCAATAAATGATAAACATTTTCACAGGATATTACATATAGCTCTGCATAGTGTACAAAACTGACTAGTTCCATACCATTTGAATTAATTGTTTAGAAAATACATTGAAACAGTTTTGACCAAAAAGAAAAAAGTTTAACAGTCTGAATAAATTGATGTTCAGCAATATTTGTTGTTATATAATTTTGTGTTTTAATTGATTAAAAGGCAAGTAAAAACATTACAGCACTCTAAGTTCTCACAATTGTATTTATTTTGAAAAAAAAAGACTTTATTGTTGAACTTAAAATTATTTGTTGCCATTTGATGTATCTACAACTTTTTAACACATCATGTAATTCTGTGTGCATCATTTAAGATATTTAATATTTTCTCTGTTTGTATATTTATATGTTGTGTTTGTATTCAGTAATTCTTTCATTCATAATGATATTGTATTTTTGCTTAGTGATTCAGCTTCTACCTTAAGCTTATTTAATTATAGTTTTTATCTAAGCTTTTTAACATTCTCTAGGATTGCCTACATTTATAAACACAATTGTCTATTTTAAATTCAATGAAGATTATTATTTGGTATTTCAAGTTTTTGAATAATGTTCAGTGTTAAAACTTGAAAAGGCTAAGAGGCCTGCCATAATTAACTGATTTTAATGCTTTTCTTTTAATCAGCTTAACAGTTGAAGAACATTTGTGGTTTTATGCAAAACTTAAAGGAGCTCAATCAGAATATATTTCATCTGAAATTGATAAAATGATTGCTGATGTTAACCTTGAGCATAAAAGAAATGAAATCAGTACTAACTTGTCAGGTAAATTATATTTTTCATTTTGATAAATATCTTTAATGTTTTAATTGGAACAAAATGTGTTGATTGAATTATTTTTGTGGTAGGTATCAGTTTCTATTCTAGTTATTTGTAATCATTTGCAATGCATTTGTTTTTTTTAATGAATCTTATATATATTCTCTTTCAACTTAATTTAATAAGCAATGCTTTTTTTAGCTACATTAAATATCATAGCTGGTCTAAAAGAATTGAATGCATTTGTTAAAGCAAAAATTTTAATTCATATAAGAAATTATGTACATATAAATTTCACACTCATTTTCTATGCGGGTGATAATCAAAATGAAAGTTGAATATTGTATTATCAAGTATAACAGCAGCTTTTTCCTTGTTTTCCTTTTTTTTTCTTCAAGAACAGATTTATGCTAAATTTTAAAAATATTTCTTGAATAGCTCAATCAGAAAAGTTTATTGTTAAAATTAATATGAGATAATTTTGTGAAACTGAACTAATTTTATATTTCATTTAATCCATTGACTGGGCATGTCATATTTATTTTAAATGATCATTTAATGAAGAATATAAAAACACCTGGAAATATTCATATATATGAATTCAGTTGA
>VCCN01005374.1:1510693-1540427 GCA_006491835.1 Architeuthis dux | reverse complement strand
ATGTTAAAAATGTCTCTTTTCTCTCTTCCTCCATTTTTCGATTTTCAGCCAGCAGTCATTTCATCCTTTCTTTATTCCCCTCTTTCTTTCTTTGTGTGTGAGTTTCGTGTATATATCTATATCTTTTTTATACTGTGTAAGCAGTTATGTCTTTCGATTTTTTTTTCTTTGTTTTTTTTTTCATTATTTGAAAAAGTTTTCAAAACGTACCTTAATTGTCCTTTTTTTTTCAAATTAATTCTTTCATTTATACTCTGGAACGTGAATTGTTGTTTCTTCCTTCTTTCTGGGACTCTCACATTGTGTGTCCATGGCATTTTCTTTTTGAATGTGATTGGGTTTTTTCTTTCTTTGGTTGGTTCTGTTGGCATACACTCGTTTTTCTTTTCGGTTCCCCAGGTTGTTTCAAAATATGTCTTGTCGGCGTATCAGGTCAGCAAAAGCAACAAATCGATGTATGTTGTATAACAGGGGTGAATGTCCTGGACTTGGATAGAAAGGAAACCCGAAGACTTGCTTGTAAAAATATCTGGACATATTTTTATTTCGTAGCATACATCTTTGTCGGCCGGAGAGTGAAGAGTGGGAGAGAGATAAGGAGAACCGCCAATCTGTCCCCAACAGGGACATCGGTCTCGTGCCTTTCGGCTCCGCTGATGTCTGCCTCTTCTTTGAGTGTTGAGATTTCTGTCCTCCCCTTGAGTTTGCTTTATAGGGTTCTCGAACGCCTACGCAGGTGTCATTTCTGGTCCCCATATCCTGTTTGTTTGTTCACCCACGCAATATACCTATTTTCTAAGGTTACATTTCCGCACAGGTGTCTGACCCTGGGATAACCTTTTCGTGGTAGGATATCATAACATATTTACTAACCAACTTATATGTTAAAATTATATGTTAATTTTAGGTTAGTTTACCAGCTGAAGCAGAAGATGAGGGCTTCACAGAAAAGTCAGATCACAGTGATCAAGATAATATCTCCAAGTCTACTTCTCCTGCTTATGAAGAGGCACTCAGTATTAAAAGTAAGAAGATTTTGCATTTTTCACTTTTCTCATTTCATTTATCACAGCCATTCATTTAATCCTTCATTTTGTCAGTTCTTTTAGATTTAAAAATCAATGAACTTTTTATTAGATATCTAAACTTATTTTGCAAAATTAGAAATAGTTTCTAATTTATTTGTTTAGTACCATTGATGAATCTGGAGACCTACTTGTGGAGGACCTCAGCACATTGCAATGGTGGGCCAAATCTATGCAGATGAAATTTAATCCTGACAAATGCAAGGTCATGCACCTAGGTAGAAACAACAAAAAAAAGGAACTACACCATGATTAAAGATGACGGAACACAAGACACACTGAAGGAAACTACAATGGAGAAAGATCTTGGCGTTTATATAGACAACCAGAGGATACAGTCATACAAATTCAGATCTCCACTGGTGTTAGAAAACATTTCTTCTTGAGCTTCAAGAGTAGCAAACACATGGAACAGCCTAAGTGAAAAGATGGTCACATCCGAGAATATCAATATTTAAAAAAATAATCTTTATTCTGATATCGGGCATACCAAATTTAACTACCATTTTTCTTATTTGTTTAAACCGTGCGCAACTATACTGAAGCTGGCTTAATGACGCAATTAACTACTGTCAACAAAAGTCTATTTCAAGTATATTCAGAAATTTTTATTTTTATAAAATACAGTAGGATTTTTTTATAACAATGATTAAAAAAAGCAACAACTGAAATTACCCAATTTCAAAACTATGAGAGTTCTTAGAGCATTTATTCTGTATTTCTTTTGCATTTTTCAGTTTTACAGCATCTTATTATCATTGCTTTTTATGACAACACCCTGCATTGATACACTTTTCATTATTACTATTATTTTATTACTAGCTTTCCTCCATTTTAATATTGTTGCATTTTATTACAACACTCTTGGTTGATACAAACTTTGACCTTGTGAAAGTAAACAGCACCAATCATAAAGAAAGAAGCAGCTTCTTATGAGAATTGAACTTGGGAATCTGTCAATCCATGGATGTCACTTTTACCACTTTTACTATAGATGCATTGATGATTAAACAGAGCTCAAATCTGGGATCATTTTGCCACCACCACTCGCCTCTCTGATTCTCTGTGACATCTTTGTTTCAAAAAAAGGAAAAACATTCATTTGGTAGAAATATTTTTCTGTAAAAATATTGTTTCTTCATATATATATATAATATAATAATATTATGGTGTATCCACAACAAATTAGTGAATCTTCAGGTGGAAAACCACCTAAAGATTCACTAATAAGTGTGAAACAAATTTGTCATGGATACACCATAATATTATTATATTATATATATTTGGATGATCACAAACTGTTTTCTTTCCTTTTTCTTTGTACATTAACTGCATTTCTACTCATCATAATAAAAATACTTATTTTTTAATATAAATTTATGGATTCATTTGTTTTTAGGTTTCTCTGCAGAACGCCTGCTTGCTTTTCTCAGGAAATATGTCCCCAATTCTAGGCTCATTGATGAAATGGGTTCAGAGTTGTGTTATCAGCTCATTTATGATAAAGAAGCCAATTTTGAAGATTTGTTTTCTGATCTGGAAAAATACCACACAGAAATGGGAATTGCTACATACGGCATCTCTGATACAACTTTGGAGGAGGTTAGTTTTCTTTATTTTCTTGGAAATAAAAAGAGTAAACTTATGTTTAGTGATTGTTTAAGAATTGTATATTCTATTAAGCATCATTATTTCAGTATATGGATAACTTGCAGGCAAACCTTTATGATAAAAATGTTTTATCAACGAATTGCAAGTAAATGGATTGTGTATTACATTATTTGATAATCTTCTTTCCTTCAATATAAAGTTAAAATAATTTTATCATAAAAATAATTGGGCTATGAAGATTTATTTCTATTGCTTGGAGTTTTATTTATAATGACTAGTATATGATGTCCTTCAGCAGTTCTTATAACATCTAATGCCTTCATGTTTTCATTTTAATTAGACACAGTATCATTGCAGATAACATATTTTATAAATAATATCATCATCTTTGTTGCTTTTCTTATGAAATAGAAAAATGAGAGTGATACTTTGAATGAATCATGAAATTGATACATAATAATTTGTCTCGTAAATTAATTGTTTTGCAGTTCATTGTCAGTGTGTTCTCTGATTAAATTTGCTCACATTCTTATATAGGGGAAACCAGGGTACAGTAGATCAGAAAAAATTAGATGTTGGTAGAAGTTAATTTTATTATTATATTTGGGTAAAAAAGAAAGATCAACTCTGTTGGCTGTGAAATATGTTATATAAAGATAAGAAAGTAATATCTCTCCAGCTGGCAGGCACATGTTTTTAACAAAAAATGTTATTTATCTACTGTGCCCCAGCCCTAGTACACAGTGAATCATCCCTGGGGTACAGTGAATCAACATAAGATTGAATGATTCCCAGAGTGAAACCAACTACACATTTTATTGAAGTATTGTTGAATATGTTACAACATTCCAACATTCATGGGTAAAAGGCAGAGTAAAGGAAACATTCAACACAAAATCACATTCACACAGTCTCAAAAGCAGTTTAAGAAAAGAAAAAAAGAATGATACAAAAGTAAAATTGAAATGCTCTTTTAGTTTCCTAGTAAACTGCATGAAATGAATTGACAAGGTCATTTTTAATTAAGTGAAGTGATCCACTGTGCCCCGGTTCACTGTGCCCCACACATAACATTGAGAAATCGTATATATCTCTAAAGAGCAAGCACAGTGATTGCAGTTTGGACAGGAAATAATTCTAATACAATCTTAATTTCACTTCATATAGCACAATTAGAACATTCTGGATAGTTGTGGCTCTATAAATGAAAATAAGAGTACCTCTGAATATTACTTTTGGCTTAAAATTAGGTCTCTTAGCTTGCACACCGTACAGCAATGCTCAAGCAGGCAAGTCTTTCACAAAATAAGATGGTGGATGCTTTGACTTGAGAAGATGTAGTAGCAGCCATACTGTTGTGTATTCTCATTTGTAAAAAATCATAATGATTCACTGTGCCCTATGTTGACTGTGTCCCTGTTCCCCCTACATATACATGTAGACATGGGGGTGCGGACAAAACCCTCACACTTAAAGTACTAAGCCGGACAAATCCCCTCCAAATCCCACATTTCAGTGATTAGTGACAGCATCATTTTTTTTACCTGATCTCATATTCTAAAGATATATACTTTTAAAGCTTTTTATTTTGAGGCATCCAAAAATGAAAAAGTGATATCACATACAATTTGTTCTTGTTTATTTCTTTCATACAACACTGACGTTTTTATTCTTCAAAGCACTTTTCTGAAAAGCATGGAGGCACAATCATACTTACGCACAAACAAATGCACACACACAAACACTTGGAACAAAAATATTTGTATCTTTATAAACTGAATGAAATATGTCATTGTTACCTACTAAGAGTAAGTAAATTATGGATTTGGCTTCTTAGGTTTTCCTAAGAGTTACAGATGATTGCCTGGAGTACAACAATGATGAGTTGACCAGAAAGACATTAGAGGAGAATTCTGAAAGTGAGTAAAATGTTATTGATTTGTTTGTTATTATTTAACCTGGTTATTACTACGTAAAATGATACAGGCATTGTTGTCAATTTTCTTTGACTCTCATGAAAATATTGATAGCAATGTATTTCTGTTCAGCCTTACTTGCTCAAGGGTAAAATATATTTTGACAAGAGAACTCCCACGACTGGGCTATAGAATTTTTATCCTGAATCTGGGGAATTTTAGATATCAGCACAAATCATTCTCGATTGAAATATAAATGGAGCAGTGGCTAGAATTCAACACCTTGGTTGTATTATTTATAGGACTGGATTGTTGGTTGTCATGTTTACATAAATATTAGATATGGATAAGAAATTGCATTTTATGAAAATGTTAATCATATTTTTGCTTGTAAATTCAAATCTGATTGGTGAAGTAATTTGACTGTTCTTAACTAATAAATGTCATTATAATTATCATATTCTGTCTGATATAAAATTATCCATCATTTGATTTCATACTATAATATTTTAAAAAGACCCCATAAATTATTTTTATTGAAATACATCAGACAAGGTTACCCTTTTAACTAAATTAGTTGATTGTAAATTATTTGTATTTTTTTTATTTTACCTTATACAGATTAAATAATATTAAAACAGAGTCTTGTTTGGAATTTTTAAAGTGATTTGAAATACATGGAATATCAAGTTTGAATTGAATGTTTTTATGCTATTAAAATATTTTCCATTTTTTTCTATTAAAAAAAGCTATTTTTTGGATGATACAAATTTCTTATTGCCTTTGTTTTTAATGTTGAATTATAGAAGGCCGGTTACCTCGTCCACTGAGTCGATTAAGCTTCCGTAAAAACAAAAAATCATTTTTATCATCTTCTGATGGTAGTGATGATAAAATGAAGTTGGGTAAGAATTGTTTTAAAATTGTTATGTTTTTTTTAATTGTAAATATTAGAAAATGAAATTTTAAATTAATTGCAATAAAAAAAGCTGAAAATAAGTTACATTAATTTGATAAATCAATTTTTTGTTACCTGCATGCAAAGTAATCTTTTAGTCATTTGAAATATTTGTAGTAACAATGTACAAATTAATTAAATTTATCTGTTTTTAAAATGTTAATTAACCACTCAAAGACTGAATGCCTCTATTTCAAATAACATCAAATGATATATTTATCTTCCAAACATTCTGTACGAGTGGTATTTTTAAGCCTTAAGTTTTTTTCTTTCTAGATCAACCTTTAGGACAAAGTAAGGATGAATGTCAAGGTGAAGGTTCTTACAAACTGGTTGGCTGGAAATTAACTTGGCACCAGTTTCGGGCCCTTATTATTAAAAGATTTCATCATCAGCGAAGAAGCACAAAAGGATTTCTTTGTGAGGTGAATTGTTTGGTTATTTATATTTTGATTTGGTTCATGTTACTTTGAGCGTCGTAAATTGAAGGTATTGGTAATTCTTGATCAGAATATTTCACATCATAAAGTCATTTAGGTATGATGGAAACAGTGCATCCGATGTATCAAAATGTCGTTGTAATTTCTTTTTGAGGCTCATCCAGAGATTTTTGACAGTCTGGATGTCTGATAAATAACAAATTAATGGCTTTTAACTTCATTATGGCGTTAATATCTGATCAATATGTTGTACAGTTATACTTTTTGGAGCCTTTGTAAGTTGTGTTTAACTACCATAGTTTACATCCGTAAGACCAAGGATTATCATTACCTCTAAATTACGACACCTAAAGTAACATGAACCTTCTGATTTTTGTATTTGTAACTTGCCAATAGGATTTTTCTGAAGCTCTAAAGACATACTATGTATATACTAGCCAAAAAAAACTAACTGGCTATTGAGAGAAATGTGGTTATGAGAATAAAGAAATAATCTGATTGCTTTTGTTCCTTTTACCAATTTGTAAGTTTTTAAAAATTTAATTCTCAATGGAATATAAAATGTTTTTTTTTAAATTCAAAATCACATGGTTTAAAGGTATATGTTTTAATTGGGCTTGAAGATTATAACAAGTGAGCGGTCTTCCCCATTTTGTTTAAATTATATCATCTGTAGCCTAACCAGAAATTCACAGTACTTCTGTATTTCCACAAATATCCACTAATATGAACAGTGTGATTTCCTTGATTTTCTTCCACTTAAAGGTAACAAGTTTGCTGTTAAAAATATCTCCTACCTACCATTTTAAACAATGGAGCCCACTGAAACGAGTTCTTTTTTTCTTTTCTAAAAAAAATAATCTAATTGAATTCAAATACAGGTAATCCCTGTTCTTTGAAAGTTCGCTTTATGACACTTTTTCGCTATTTTGAAAAAAGGCGAAAAGAGAAAAATCGCGTCTTCACTTTACGCCATTTTGGTTTACAAAATGTTTTATAGAAATGCTCTACTTTTGGATAGAGGTATATCCATTAATTTTTTTCATGGGGATTAACTATTAGTGTAAAATTACAACTATCATGAATAAATAGTAAACTTTTTAAAAACATTTTAATGTTCTGATATTTTGTTAAATAAATTCTGAAAAGAACATTTTCTTTTATTTTCCAGATCATCCTTCCAGCTGCATTTATACTACTCGCTATGATGCTTGCCTTAGTTTATCCTTCATATGACTTTGAACCGCCTTTAGAACTCCATCCTTGGCACTATTTGCCTCGAGAAAATGACCGTCACCTCTACACATTTTACAGGTTTGGCTTTTGTACTCTCTGAGAGTTCCATTCTATAAGTACAACAAGTAAAAGATCAGATGATATATAAGTTTATTTAAAATTTTTATTTGTAAATAATTCTTCATTAACTCTTAAATTCATTAAATAATTTGAATGTCATTTTCATAGGGGAATAACTTCTGCTTAAAATTGTCTCCTTTTGACCATTTGGTGAATTTTTAAAAGTTTTTTTATTCAAGTTACAGAAGAGTTCCATTATTAGTCAAAACTGTCAAAATAGATTTCTTCAGTTTTCAAGTCTGGCTGGCTGGCTGGCTGGCTGGCTGGCTGGCTATCACGCGTACAGGTCACACCAATGGAGCCAGAGAGCTGAAAATTTCTACATTTACTCCTTAAACTCGTTCTAGAAAAAACGATTTTTGTTTTTTTTAAATTTGCCCCGTAAATAGGTTTTTAGTGGAGGGGTTCAATTTACAATGTAAGTTTATGATAAATTGATCTCTAGTTTGTGCCCGCTTGTTTTTTGAAAATTCAGACTTTTTAGTGATCCAACAAAAGGTGGGAGAGGTAACCTATTCATTGGTCACCCCTCCAATTTCTATTGAGTGACTAAGCAGACCGTTTTATAATTCTATTCATTGAAGAGTTCCACTGTCAATTACAAGTGGTTACAAACGGTCCAGTTAAAATCATACAAATTTTGAGACTGAGTTTGTTAGATAACTTTCTATAGGCAATCAAAGCACTTGATTGAAGCATGATTGATTTTTAAAAAAGAAATTCCTATAAATAATAATAATAACTAGCATTCCAAGGGAAATTATGAATCACTGCCACCCATATATGCTGTATTGGGGGGGGGGGGTCAATTAAAAGTTGGCAAAAGGGGTGATCAATAAATAAGTTACTTCTCTCACCTTTTGTTGGGCAGTGATCACTAGAAAAGGTCTGAATTTTCAAAAAACAAACTAGTGACCAATTTAGCATAAACTTACATTGCATATTGAACCGCCCTATAAAACCTATTTAGGGGGGGAATTTTCAAAAGAAAAAAAAAACATTTTCCCTACTCATTGCAGGGAGTGTGTGTGCAAAATTTCAAGTTTCTACTATGAACAGTTAGGGCTGGGCGAAGTCTGGATAATAGATAGATACATAGATACATATAAATGTCAGAACACATGAATAACCTAAACCCAGCAATAAACCAGTGGGTAGCAGTGATTAATAAGTAAAATAATAAAAATGAGGAAACTGGTCAAGAAATGGCAATGTTTTTATTGGTAAATATTTTATGCAGTTGTAATTAAAGTAATGCGTTTCTGTTCATGTGGAATCTTTTTCCCATATTGTTCCAAATATGAGGTGGTATCGGAGAGTTCCCAGACTAGGCCAAAAGAATAAGTACACTACTACTTACTTACATTTGGCCACCATCCCTTTTGAAATAGTCCACTTAGGAATATACACAGCAATCCCAGCATCTCCATGCCTCAAAAACTCTGTGGATGTCACAGGGGGATAGGTCAGGCGACTATGGAGGGTTTGGGATAACCGCCATGTTATCCTCTGTCAAAAACTGCATCGTCTTGAGGGAGGTGTGCTGAGTGGGGGCATAGTCATGATGTAGCAAACAATTGCTGTTGCGCCACAGTTCCAGTCTTTTTAGTCGCACATCTTCAAAATGTTGCAGTAAAAATTAGAATTCACTGTACTGTTAGGAGGAACAAATTCTCTCTGAACGATGCCCTTGACGTCAAAAATACAGATGAGCATGTTTTTCATTGTACTCCGGACATACAGCACTTTCTTTGGTCATGGTGACTATAGTGACTGTTGTTTTGTCTCCGGATCCTAGCCACAAACCCAACTTTCATTACCTGATGAAATTGGGTTGTCGTTATCCTTCTCACGAAGCTCAAGGCACACGTCAAGTTTCCACTGCTTTTGATACAGTGTCAAGAGTCGGTGATGCATGTTCATGTTTACCATGAGGATCTCCTGGCTGACTCAATAACTGATTCCAACCATGTGAGAGAGCAGATAGATTGTTCAGCGACCATCCTCATGGATGAGTTCACAAATTCTTTCCACATTTTTTTGTTGATGATTGGTCGCCCTGAACGCTCATCATCTTGAACTGACACTCAACTGTTAACATAGGTTTCTTCAGTTTTTAAGTTGATCTGGCTAGCTATCTTGCTGGCTATGTATCTATCACCAATAGGGCTAGAGGCATGAAAACTTAAACATTTACTCCTTATTATGTCTATTATGACTAGAAAAACAGTTGTTTTTTTTAAATTCAGACTTTTTTTAATGATTACTGCCCAACAAAATGCAAGAGAAGTTACTTTTTCATTGATCACCCCTTTTTCCAATTTTTTAATTGATCACCCTCAACATGGCATGCTGCCAAAAAGGTTTCTATTGAGTGACTAAACATTTCTATTGGGTTTGTGTATTTTAGAAAGGTAAATGCCTGTAATATTATTATATTTTTCATAACAAAGTTATTTTAAGCTTTATATTTTATTTGACTAAATGCTTATCCATTTCAGCAATGATAATCCCTACAGCAACATAACACAGAGATTTGAAGAAATTCTTTTCTCCAGAAGTGGTTTGGGTAATAGATGTTTGAATACCAGTGTTTATACCATCGAGTAAGCTACATGTCTTTTCCTCCTTAAAAATATATTTATCATGATCTATTGATAGATACCTGTATATAATAAATAGGTAAATAATTATAAATTTTAATTAAATTGATATTTAATTATAAATGTATTATTTTACATAATATAGGGCTCCTAGAACGACTGTATAACATTAGTTTAACATTAGTGTTAGGTATGAACAAAATAAATAAAAATAAAAACAATTTCAAGCGTGTAAGCGATACCTGATTTTAAAAATGTATGGTAGACAATGCCATACACATATATTTGAGTGGAAAGAATAAACAAGATGGCACAGCTGTGATGTATTTTAATACATCACAGCTGTGCCGTGCAAAAAAGTTATGTTGTTGTCTGCAGCTGCTATAATTTGAAATAGCGGTCAATTTACATAAACAAAAAACAGAATAAAATATATGAAAAATACAACCAGTAAATATTTTTTCATCATTTCGCTATATTTAATTATTCATCCTTGTTATAATATTCTTATATAAGTTTCAGTCGAAATACGATATAGAAAGATTAAAAAATATACATTTCAACATTTTTAAAAATATCAGAATAATCGATAAAAACGATGAAGAATCTTTTTTAATAGAAATATTGAGTGAAAAAAAAGTGTCGATTTCACACTGAAATTTTCGTGCATTTTGTTCATAACTAATAACTAATTAGTTTTTCAATGTAAAGAAATACCTTTATAAATTGATAATAATAATTACAGATCAAAAACAAATTCAAATGTCCAAATTTATTAATAAAGAGTAAAACCTTTAGGTTTGCATGAAAATACATAATCTTTGATATTCTTTTCTTTTATAAGAATATTTATCTTCCTGCAATTCTCCTTTCCTCTGTGTTTCCTGTATAAACACTGATTGGCTGTATATTATTTTCTTTAATGTTTGTACAATATCATACAAAATATCTTGTTAATCCTCAGAGACTTCCCATGTGAACAGTTGCATAATCAATGGGAGAAATTTGGTCCATTACCTAAAAAATTACCTCGTTGTTCCTGTGAGACAGGTTCACAAGTTTGTCCTAACGGTGAGTCAATAACATTTGCAAGATTTTCTTAATTACTAGAATTATTCTGCCCAAAATGGTCTGATTATAATATTTGTGATCAAAACTAATGAAAAAAGTCAACTAAATTAAATTTCATGAAATGTGTTCTGGTAGTTTAAGAGCTTTTTGGACTGTATATAGGAACAAATTGACTTTTATTTATTGATGATAATAGGAATAAAATGTCTACTCTAAAATGAATACAAAAATGATTTTATCACTTTGCTTACATCTTAAGAAAATAACTTGATGATCTATCAATGGAATACATAGTTTATCAATTTCAAAAAGTTACTATATCCAAATAATTGTTTTTTATTTAAATGGTTCAATTTAACCCATCGGGGTTAAACAGAAGTTATGTTCAAAGGGGGTAACCCTTATAGTGCAGGGCCCGGGTGTTTGTGTCTTTGTCTTGTTAGGTTTAGGTCTGTTGAGAAGAAGGCCGAATAATGGATCGGCCGAAACGTTGTGTTTACAGCACAAACAACAAGGAGTTCTATCGTCTGAAGAACGATTTGAATATTAATGACCCTGGACCTCAAAACTATAGAAAATTGCTTTTTTGTTTATTGGCTCAGGGAAAGCTTATCTATTTGTTGACAATTAATTTTTCAATTTAAAAATATTCTAAAAAATTGTAAATTAAAAGAAATTTACTACATACATGGAAGTAACATTAATAAATTATATAATCTACTTTGTTTATGTATCACACGTGAAAATCAACTTATTGTTAATCTAATAAGATTATTATTTTAAAAAACTTTTTAATCTCCTTGAAAATAAAAAGTACCTCAAGTTGATTTATGCATGCCTTCTGTGAGTCTTGAAAAGAAATATTTCTTGAATATTAATTATTTAAAATTTTTATTATTTAGGTGCTGCTGGACCCTCTCCACCTATGCTCTCTCCTTCTACTGCAGATGTCATATACAACATGACTGGGCGGAACATCAGTGATTGGCTTCTTAAGACCAATATGCAGTTTTTTAAAAAGCGGTCAGTCAAATAATTTACTCTTAAAATATAAAATAAACTTAGAGAAAACTAACATTTCATACAAAACGGTCCAAAAGTTAAAAGTTCTTGATTTTGGCCATACTGTTGTCAGCTACAGTCAATTTCCTACTCTGCTAGGATTTATTTTTGATTACCTATCATTATGCTATGATTACTCCATTATTGTATGAAAACAAATGTCTGTATGGGAAGTACAAATCCTAAATTATCTCCCTTGGATTTATGCAAATGACAGCCACATGAGATTGCTGCTTAAAAAAACCCTCTGACCAGAATTTGAGTGTGAAAATCAAAGGCCCAGCCTCTTTGCTGGCCTACAAGATGGATTTTGTAAAAGCCATCGTCCTAAAATGGATGATGTAAAAACACCAAGTCATTATGTAGACATGAAATCTTTCTACGGGGTAAAAAAGGCCTTACAAGTAAAAAGTCATAAGCATACTTTTGTGAGCTAATTATACATTCACTTGCATACAGATACATATACCTTCGTATATTTGAAGAACTTCATGGCAGCCATTTGAATGAACACTTCTATTCTTTCTTTCCAAAAAGGAAGAAACATTGTACAAATTCTTTGTTGTCTGGTTTTTATTATGATTGATTACACATGACAATTGATAATTTGTATAACATAAGTAACGTTAAGAAATTGTGTAATCTACTGACAACTATTGAGAGATATTTCTTATTTTTTTCATACATTTATGTATTCACTCATGTTTGTCCACACATATCTCAAAAATTTCTTGCTAGATTTCAATGAAATTTTATGGAAGGGAGGGACATGGGCTAAAGAAGAATTGATTAAATTTGGGAGCGTTTCCAGGAATTCTTTTTACAGTTACCTCCCCTGCATCGTAACTATTTGTGAACTGATTTTCATTCTGTTTTTAGGGACTATGGTGTTGGCAGAGGTATGAGTGCTTACTAGTTACATCTACTTTTAGCATAATATAAAGTTGAATAAAATATAATAGATGAATAAAGAAATGACCAGTTTGTTTTAACAGAGGGGGCAGGGCAAGAAAGAGATACAGGGACTCTCTAAAACGACCCTCATCTCCTGTGGAATCGACTCAATTGGGCAACAGAGACTGCAGATAGGCCGACGTGGTGCCACAAGATCTTCCAGGCTAGCTCCATTGCTGAATCCAACCACAGAATCATAGCAGAGAGGAAGAGACAGCACCAAGCCATGATATATATATATATATATATATATATGTATATGAAATCAAATGATAGATAATTTTATATCCAACAGAATATGCTCATTTAGCAGTCGCTCACACCGGTGCCGGGCAAATATAGGCTCTCACTAATAAATGTCATTATAATTATCATATATATATATAAATAAAAATTAGTTATTCTCCATCTATTTGTGAATTCATCCTTTAGTCATTCTCAATTAAAGTCACTAGAACACACACATCACCAGATCCACTTCAGATCAGCAGTCAAATCTTCAATATCATTCCTTGGTGGTATTGATCACTATATAGGCTCACCAAGTGATATGGTATGAACTGAAAGTGGGTACTTATCTGTCTTGGAAAGAATCAAAGTTGACATGCAGAAAAAACTATTCATAGTGTCTTAAAAACAAACTTCAACATGAAGAGGATTATAATAAATAAATTCCCTGCTCATTACATTCCTTGAGTGTGAATCTTTTTTAATGTATCATTTGTCATTTTCAACCTTATGCTTTTTTTCTTATATAATAAAAAATAAAATCAATATTGCCTACATTAGATTATCTTTGCTCTTTTTTTTCCAGATACGGAGGTCTCAGCTTTGGTGAATTAAATCCTGTAGCTCGTTTAAATAGGACTCAGATGTTAAAATTAATGAACAGACTTTCTCGTGCAACCTTCAACCGTCCAGCTAATATGACTTCATTCTGGACTGATTTAGAGAGAGTTGTTGATGGTTTAATCACTAGGAATATTGCAAAGGTAATCTTTAACTTTCTACTATAAAATGTTTATGAGAAAAATATAAAATATTATGGATGTATGACACTGTAATATAGTACTGACAACTGAATGTAAAGTTTAATTCAAACCAGCATCTGCCCTTTTTTTGTTCCCTAGATTGACAGATGCATTATTCATTCATTACATTTTTAGGAACTTTGAACTCATTTACAACTTGTTGACCCATTTGAAAGGATGAATTCAGTTTGAATTTTGAAAGGCACAAAATAAAGAATTAAAATAATCTGATAGTACAACAATAGAAAAGTTGAAAATGAGAATATTGGTAAAAGAAATATTTGTATTTCACTGAAGCTATCCTTATAATTGTAAACATGTGTGCAATAGTGAATAAGATATTTACTAAATTTTGGACAGTTTGGCATCAGACTATTGAAATATATTTAACATTAAAATATTTATAAATACACACACACACATACACTCACACACAAGGTCTTTGCCTGAGAAAAAACTCTGTGTAGACAAATAAGATAAAAGAATCAACACATTTCTGTAAGGGTAATAAATTTGTTTTCTACAAAGATCCAACAAGATTAAAACAATAACATTGTCTTTTTGAAATAGGCTATAAAAGTCAACACCTAACAATTGCAAACAATGTCTAATTACATAAATTAAAAATAATATAACTAATAATATAAAGATATGAAGCAATAACAATGAAAACTGTGTATCTTATTATTTATTGCAATAAATTATTAAAAAGCAATAACACAAGTCTTCTAAAACAGACAACAATTACTATTACTGTTTAATTTCCAGCTGTTCACCTTTGATAAATGTTAAAACCTTTAAAAAGAAATAACATAAGTTTTTAACTTTAATTTACATAATGATTAAATATATACTTTTTATTTATACAGACACACACCCGTATATATATATATGTGTGTGTGTGTTCATAATACATTACTGCTTATTGGTATTCTTTATATTTTGTATATTTCAACATATTTCAAATTATCTTTCAGGTTTGGTTTAACAATAAAGGTTGGACAGCAATTGTAACATACTTGAATGTAATGAATAACATTATTCTACGAAGTTATCTCCCTTCGGACGCTAATCCCTCCAACTATGGTATTACTACAATCAATCATCCAATGGCTTTAACAAAGAAGCAGTTAACAGAAGAAAACATGTAAGTAATACTGACTGTGAATTGAGATATTCTAAATCATTATCTCTCTATTTATGTTTATGATAAATATATACTTATTTATAGATTACAGCTTGTAAGAACACTGTTTTTTAAAATAAAATGTTTTGGCCTTTTAAGCTCCCAACAAATAATTATTAGCTTAATACATATCAAATTTCAAATTAACATTTGAAATTTGATATACTTTTCTATTTGTATTGCCAAATCACATCAATTATGTAATCCTCATGGCTTGTAAACAAACTAAAAGTAAAAATTTTGCGATAATAATTATGTTGATTTTAGTATTTTTATTTTGGTAATGAGATATCAACAATATTTTTAATGATGATTTAAATGTCTTTTGCATACTGTTGTTTTTTTTATTTTTATTTTTACATGATTTTTCCTATTCTTCAACAGGGTTGCAAATGTTGTTGATGTATTGATAGCAATTTGTGTAATGTTTGCCCTGTCATTTGTGCCAGCCAGTTTTACTTTGTTCCTAATTGAAGAACGGGTATCAAATGCTAAGCATTTACAGTTTGTCAGTGGGATCAATGCTCCAGTCTATTGGATAGCAACTATTTTATGGGATCTTGTAAGTATGGATTAGCACTGTACACCTTTTCTTTATTCCTTTAAAAATTTCTTACTTCTTTTTAAATTAAATTAACTAATTTTTCTTATTTCGTTATGCATGCAGACACACAGTGTTTTCAGAAATTATATTTCTGTTATTTACCAAGACTTACTTGAATTGTGATAGTGTTATTCTTTTTTTTTCTTACATACATTTATGTATATATTACATTTATTGATATTCTGTTGTACATATTAGTCGAAGAAAAACCCGGCACATGAGTTGCAACATTAAAAAATTATACGTGGCAGCCAACAGGTTAATGAAATTTCCAAATGATCTTTGATGTACATGAAAAACTGATTCTTATACAAAATAAATTTGCTTAAAAATAAGAAATAAAATGAAGGAGCATTTTCTCCCTTTATCTATAATATTGTTTCATATCTTTTAAGAATGAAACTTATAGAATTTTAATTTTTATTTCAATATTTTTGGCTAGGATCAGTTGTGTCTCTTCTTCAGATGAATGAAGTGTACCTGGTCCCCAGAGATTCTAACTCTAGGGCACCATCTTCCCATTACACTAAAAGGGGAAGGTTGTGGGTCGCCCATTGCGGTACAGGCTGTGGGGACTGGGCAATTTTTGCCTCTACCCAAATGTATGTGTGTGCAGCCCCACATTAAAGCAACCTTGTTGGGAGGAAATAGTATTCCTTTGGTTATTGTTAGGGCACATGATAAAAGCCACAAAGATAAGAGTATTTACTGAAACAAATCCCTGTTTTTTAAACAGTAAAAATCTGATGCTCCAGTTATTGTTTGTTTTACATTTTTTGAACTGTATAATTAAAATGAATGATATCATCATTCTATCAATAGGTGAATTACTGTATTCCGGCCATCTTGTGTATCTTAATTTTCCTAGCCTTCAATGAACAGGCATATGTGTCCGATACTAACTTGCCCTGCTTAATAGCATTGCTCTTCCTGTATGGGTAAGTAGTTTTCTGTTATTTACAATTGTTGATAACTATATTGACTTGACTTCTTATCTTCTTTATTAAATTGCATAATCTAAGAATAATAATAATTATTAATGGATATGTCAACCTAAACTTAATTTTTTATATTACACCATATCTTATAACTTTTTATTGCAAAAACCTCAAAAATTAATATAAGCCTTCATTCAGATAACCTTATGCAAAAAATCAAGTATCATGAAATATTTTTTATTAATATCTGTATACTATAATAGAAATGTAAACAACAGCAACAATATTTATTTTTGGAATTATATGATAAATGTTTTCTACTTTTACTAATTTATTTATTCAAAATATTTCATTTCTGTCCTCATTATCTTATTAACTGTCAGTATATTTATTACAATTTTTACTCTGATTTCTTTATTTTTAGATGGGCCATTATTCCCATGATGTATCCATTTGCACGTTTGTTTGACATTCCAAGTACAGCATTTGTGTCACTGTCCTGTGCTAATGTATTTCTTGGCACTGTATCTACATTGGCCACTTTTATCTTGGAAATACTGCAAACTGATGATCAGGTAGAATTTGTATTCAAATCACTTCTCTCATCAACTTATCTGTGACTTAAAAGACAGTTCTCTTCAATGAAACAAAAATTTATTACAATAATAAACAGATAGAAAAATACAATTGAGCAATAGTAGCTAGCATTCAAGAAGGGAGTTATCATTTTGTTTGGATCCATAATTTCCATTTTTAAGATCAAAATTATTTTTCTGAATTTTTTTACTTGGGATGAAATTTTAATTCAACCAGTAATTCATTGAGTGATTTTCACTTGTGACAGAAAATCTTTGAAATAAACAGACCATAGATATAAATTTTTTTGGAAAAAAGAAGTTGGTATATTTTAAAACTATTTTTTGTTATGTAAGACTGACAGAAGATGAATAATCAACTTGTTTGTTTATATACTGTATTTTCTGCCATATAATGTGCACTGGTGTATGATTTGCAAGGGTATTTAACCACAAAAGAGTCAATTCTCTTTTTATTTGTAATTCCTACTAACAAGAATTTGGGTACAGGATCTTATAGGGTACAGATAACTTATTATCCTGTTTAGAATAAATTTATTTAGGCAAAAAATATTCCAGAATAAGTTTTGATGTTTATGAATTTGTCACCTGTAACTTACTGATTAGACGTTAGGTTTACAAAAGATTTCATCTGGATATATTGTATTGGGTGGGGGGGGATCTTTATACCACTACTGACAAACTGAGACTGAGGACCTAATGGTAGGCCTCTTTTTTACTTCACACCAAATCATCATTACCCATTAACATATCCCACATCCTATACCATAATGGATTATAATTATAAACAAGCCTTATTTTAAACTTCACATATTCATTTAAAAAGGTTTATTTTTACACAACCAAATGTGATTGATAGTGGTCTCTCATATCTTCCAATTATTTCCACTTGATATTATTATGCAATCATTTATGAACATATAGGCTTAATTCTGAAGTTGTCTAGAGGCCACACTAGTAAACAGGGGTGTGTGAGCAAGAATCCCACAAACTTGCATCTACCCCAAACCATCACCTTTATGCTCTAATGTTATATGGAGGGAAATACAGTAATTGATAATAGAATTAAAATAAGATTTAAATTATCTATTTTCCTTGTTATTTCATATCAGGCGCTGAAGTATATAAATGACATTCTGAAGAAGGTATTTCTATTGCTGCCCCAATACTGTTTTGGTCAAGGACTTGTACAAATGGCTCGGGACCAAATGCTGTCTGAATTTAGCTATAAATTTGGTGAGTTTTGTCAGGAGTGATTGTGAGTACAGTTGTATGTTTATAAAATCTATAATAGCAAATAGCATGATTATTAGTTATTAATATTAGTATATATTTCAAATGAAATGTAGCCAATTCATTTTCATTTCATTATATTATTGTGAAAAATCTTTAGTATATGATTTTCTGACACAAAATAAATCAGATAATACCATTATTATCTGAAATACTGACATGAGTCATTAACATTAATTCTTGCATTGTTTGGACAAATATTCTCATCTTTGCAGTATTTATCACTGTTTCTGCTAGTGTTTTCTTTGTCTTATGCCAAGTATATAATTCATCTAATAAGGTTTTTCTCCTATAGTTCTAGATCTAGAATTATTTATAAGAGAGAAAATAAATGCTTAAGGAATTTCTATATCCGAGGAAGGCCAATGAATACATCAGCTGAAAAGTAATGCTAAAAACAATAAGGATGAGGATAGTAGTCCAAACGCCTTGTGGAATGAAAAAATATATACAATTATTGCTAACTGTAATTTCATTGTGTTAACATAATGTGTGTAGCATGGATTGCTTAAATCAATAAAATGCAAAAATCAAAGCTGCATATTCGTTTCTTAAAAATGTTGTTTAGAAAAATATACATGTATTCTTAATTTATTTAAAAATCTTGTATTTTTTGTAGGTGAGACATGGTATGTGAATCCATTTGCGTGGGATAAAGTTGGAAGAAATCTCTTTTCTTTGTTTATGCTGGGTGTTTTCTTTTTCACCTTGACTCTCATCATAGAATTCTCCTTCTTTGAAAAGTTTAGGTGTGTATTTTTCTTTTTCAACATTTTCTGTCCATGTTTCATAATGTTTTATATCAATGATAATGAAAACTTTCCATTGTTTCTCTCTTTGAATGCAACCACTGATCACGACTGAGGATGATTGCAGAGCCAATTCAGGCAACATTTCAGTTTCCTAACTCTATGCTTCAATGAGCTTTAATTAATGACATTATGTCTGAAATGACACTGGAGAAGTTTGTTTTGAAATAATTACTTTTGTATTTTCATGTATAATTCTTTTCAATTTCACATTCTCAATTATTTTATTGGATGTTATTCCCATCAAGCACCCCAAAGTTTGGCAAATCGAAAAGTAATGGTTTTTTCCTTGACACCGGTGACGTCACTGAAATGTCAGCAGTGTTACCAAGTATATTTTTGGTATCCTTTTCTAGGGAGCATCTTTTATATACATAGTAGGGATGTCTTATCATGTGTAAACAAGCATCTTTTATATACAGAGTAGGGATGTCTTGTCATTTGTAAACAAGCATCTTTTATATACATAGTAGGGATGTCTTATCATTTGTAAACAAGCATCTTTTATATACAGAGTAGGGATGTCTTATCATTTGTAAGCAAGAATCTTTTATATACATAGTAGGGATGTCTTGTCATTTGTAAACAACCAGATGACTTATGTTCCTCAAGTTACTGAAGCCAAACCTATATTTACATTCCATTAATCATGTCTTAATTATTACTGAAATAAGATATAATCCTCAAAATGTTACACCTTTGATAACATGAAAACCACTCTATATGGATCGCTGTGACTTTTCATATTTTGTTTAACACTGATATGTTTTTCAAATGTCCTGACCATTATTTCTTTTCTGCTGAAGCGGAAATGAACACTCATAACAAATTTCAAATTTGCTTTCAGTTTATATTTTATGAGAAAACATTCTGAACATGAAATGTTGTTTCTGATTTTGTCTACTTTCTTAGAAGAACTAAACCTCCCAGAAAGCTTTATACTGACGATGATGTGGATGTTGCCCGTGAACGCAAAAGAATATTTACTGGAGAATCTGCAAAGGATGTTTTGCAAATCAGAAACTTGACCAAAGTGAGTTGACTTTTGTAAAGACTTAAAATGTTATTCTAAAAGTTTCTCCTTCTTGAGATTGGGAATAATTTAGATTTAGAAAGTTTACTCTGCTCTTAATCAGCTGGAAAATCCCCAAAGGTCGAGAGAAGTAACTTATTCATTGATCACCTCTTTTTCCAACTTTTTAATTGATCACCCCTTTTTCCAACTGTTTAATTGATCACCCCCAACACAGCATATATGGGTGGCGGTGATTCATAATTTACCTTGGAATGTTTCATTTGAGATTGTTCAGTGAAAATACATGACAGCATGATGACTGGGGAAAAGCTATTGAAATTCTAAGATATAGTTTAGACTAATTTGTCAGTACAACATTTATTAATACAACTCATGTCACTATATGTTTGTAGTTTCAATACAGATGCAATACATTTTATTATGTGAACCTCCACAGAGATGTTAATAATTCTGTTTCTCAAATTTTGTTTACTTTAATTAAAACTAATTGAAACATGTTTTTAAAATAATTTAATATCTTTAGATAATTGTTTGGTTGAGAATAAACTAAAGTTATAATTTCAGAAGAATTGTATCTGAGCTAATGTTGAATGTAAGGAAAATAAATGACTTCCATGAAGGATTAATGATATATTGTTCCATTTGTAATCAAGTTTGATTATATTCTGTCAGGATTAATGATAGAGTAACAACCTTTTGCTGCTACTGCCCTGTCATGTAGTTATGGAAGAGTTGTTTACCCAAATAATCATCCACTTTCTTCTATGTTAGCCATTATGGTATGTCAGTGATAACATGAAACCTGTTTCAATATATGTGGTGATGGGACAGAGCACAGGGAGAAGTGGATTCATGCATTAGTGAGAATTAGTGCAAAGCTTAAACAGTCTCTGTATTCAAACTCGGTTCACTAATTCTATTTTCTGTACTGATAACTGCTACCCCACCTTTTGTACCTCCTTATAAATAAGTAGTGCCTAATGAGAAATAGACTTTTTCTGGGGCATTTTTTTTTTTAGATATATTGAAAAAAGGCAAATAAAATAGCAGTCAAATTATGATTTGAACATTGCCTTCTTATTCAACTTTTATTAAATCATCTTTTAAGGAATAAATGAGAGATTTTCTATTTGCATTTTTTCATTAAAATATATGACTTTTTTTGTGCATATCATATAAATATATACTGACAAATTCATGCTGAAACATTTATATGTATACATACATAGACCATGTGTTAAAATGTATTACAGAGTTTGTCAAGGATATAATAATTCTACATTTAGAAAATTTGGTTCAGTCAACAAAGACCAACATAAAATGGAGTTATTTTGTTGATTCAAAAAAAGTTCATGCCTTCTATTAAAGAAGGCATGAATTTTTTTTGAATCAACAAAATAACTCCATTTAAAAAAATTCATGCCTTCTTTAATAGAAGGCATGAACTTTTTTTGAATCAACAAAATAACTCCATTTTATGTTGGTCTTTGTTGACTGAACCAAAGGTTCCAGTGATTTGTGAAATTAACATTTTTACCTTTAATGTGATCAGTTTTCTGATATCTGCACAAGTAAGTTCCAGAAAAAAAAACCCTGAAAGATTAGAGATTTAAATAAAATTTGTATAAAGATATAAAAGTTTAAAAGTATTTAGATCCCACAATTATGACAATTAAAATATAAGATGAGAGTCAGGAAGAATAATGAGAGTGGGGGGATGGAAGGCAAATTAAGAGAAAGTTTAGAAAACCTTTTGACTGAATATTAAAAAGAATTAAAATAATTGAATCCTTCAGTTTTTCTTTACTAACAATTTTAATATCATTTTAAAAGGTTTACGAAAGTTATGGCAAGAAAACACTCCTTGCAGTTGATCATTTGTGCGTGGGTGTTTCAAAAGGGCAGTGTTTTGGCTTGCTTGGAGTCAATGGAGCTGGAAAGACAACAACATTCAAGATGCTGACTGGAGAGATTGCAGCTACATCTGGAGATTCTTTTGTCAATGGTTTAAGCATTAAGAGAAACTTGGCTCAGGCTCTACAAAACATTGGCTATTGTCCTCAATTTGATGCTCTTGATTCTTTGCTCACTGGACGAGAGCATTTGGAACTTTACGCTCGACTTCATGGTGTGCCTGAAGAAGAAGTCTCAAAGGTAAACATCACTTCAGAATGTTGAAATTCAAGTTGCATGTATATTTTGTAATATAGTCTTTCTTAATACATCTTTGCTTTGATTTTTATACATGATTATTATTGATATTAACCAGTTCTGTACTCTGTTCATTTGACAATGACATAGTTTTAGATTCAATTCTTTTATGCATCTGGTCATAAGAAATTCTAATGTCTGTAGTGTATTCATTTTAGTTTATTTTTAGCCCTTAGTTGTTGTTCCTAATTCTTCTTCTCTTCTTTTTTTACATTGCATGAAAATACAGAATCTGTCATTAAGTATTGTTCACTTGTTTTATTCCCACCGTTACGTCAACTCTCTTTATTTCTCTAACATGGTCCGTTAGCATAATCATGGACTACATCATTTAATTTTTGGTGTTTTCAACACAGTTTCATGTTCATACATTTTAGTGGATTTTACCATGAATCCTTTTTCTAAAACCTTAGCATTCATTTTGGACTGTATCACACATCCTGCATTTCTTTATTTTTGAATCTTAATGAAACTTTAGTGAACATAGCCTCAAATCAGGTCACTGAATTTGAGAGTATTTAAAAAATGATGGCACTTAGCTTGTCTTGAAGGCTAAGATAGTTGTATATTTTCCACTGCTGTCAGTGATTGGTGCTTAAGCTAAGGTCAAGACAAGCAGGCTCTCCTCAATTGGAAGATTGGTGCAACACAATATTTCTACCATCATTTACCCCCATTGGCCAAATATAAAAAGGATGACTCTTGGATAGTGATTAAAAAATACACCAACAAACTTAACACAATCAAGACTTAATGAATTCATTTAATCTAAAAACTGAGAATGAATATATTTTTTGTTGCTTTGAATAATTGCATTTCTTTCCTGTGCTTTTAGGTTGCAAACTGGGCAATTAATAAGCTGGATCTGGCTAAATATGCAGACAAACCTTCTGAAACTTATTCTGGAGGAAATAAACGGAAATTATCAACAGCAATTGCCCTTATTGGGAATCCAGCTATCATTTTCCTGGTCAGTTCAAAATCATTTATTTTTCATTTAAGTTTCTATTTAAGTTAACAAGATTTAAGTGCAAGATTTAGATGTTAGTCATGGGGTTGGGGATATACCTGGCTGAAAGAACTAGTGTTAGCTGAAGTTCTGAGAATCAAGGGGAGAGCAAATAACTCCATTCATACAATGGTGGAGGTGTTATATACACTCTATATTTATTAATGTTATTAATTTATGTTTGTGTTCCATTTTAACAATATTTGAAGGCAAATAATGTGCCTGTGGGCACGATTTGTTGTGGTAAATTTTTTATTATTTACGAAAATACTACCTATGAAAAATATAACAATTTGACTGCAAAATCACCAGTGGAAGTTAGGAGAGAGAAAATGGTTTAAAGATACTTATAAGTTATAATTCAATATGAAATTTAATATAAAAGGTGAAAATCTCCAAAATGATAGAATAAAAAGATTGTCAGTGACAAATGCAATTTTTTTAAATTGTAAGTTTTTGTCTGGTTGAATAACATATTTGTGACACACTCAGTATATTAATATATTTCCATAATATCTGAAGTGCCACTAAAAGAATGAAATAAAGAGAAAATTTTTAAAAATAAGATTAAAGAAAAACGTTCTTTAACTTCTTTAATTACAATTGAGATTTTCATTTTTGTTTCATTTTTTCAGTCAGGTATAAATAGAAAATGCTATTAATTAAATTATCAATAGCTCATTTTTTTTATTGTTTGCATTGTTTTTTAATATTTTAAAATTTTCTAGGATGAACCAACTTCTGGTATGGACCCCAAGGCACGCAGATTTCTGTGGGATTGTATAAACAATATTGTTAAAGATGGTCGGTCAGTGGTACTCACTTCACACAGGTAAACTTTTCTCATTAACATAGGCAATAATTTTTAATTGTTAGTGTTTCCATGTAATATTCCTCTCTTTTTGTATACATTCATCAGTTTAATTGGCTTATTCATTAAATCAAGACAAAACATCTCATACAAAATGTTCTACCATTTTTAACACAAAGATTATTACAATATTACAATTGACATGGTTACTAGTTTCAGGCATTTTTATCGACGAATGTTGCTTTATTTTCAAAAGTCTGTTGGCATCTGCTCAAAGTTTCTGAGGGAGAAAAAGAATGAAAAATCGATAAAATGTGTTAAACATACCAAAATTTATAATTCAGTATAAACTGGCTGCCCTATACTTACAAATTGTATAAGATTGCAGTCAAAATTATGAAGAAAGAAAAAAAAACGTGATTTTTTTTCTATGTAATTTTACTACACTTTGGAACCGGAAGTATGCTGATGACACTCTATCACTTCTGGGATAACCCTAACCTTACTTTCCGACAAACCCCACAATCTCGTTCAATTCTTAGCCCAGAATATTTGTCATTCTTCTCAATTTCTTCAGTTTAAAAATCATTGTCCCAAAATATTTTTGGATTGCCTTCTTCTTCCATGACTTCTTCTTCTTCATCTTCTTTTATGCATTTGCCTATTCACACCAGATGTCTGGTAGTTGTTGCATGGTCTGCTCAGTATTCACAGCAGGCCCCAGCACTATCTGGACAGTCTCAACCACAGTCTCAACCACTCAGTTAGTCTCACTTCTAGTGTTTTGGAGACAGTGCCAAGTGCACCAGTTATTAATGTCCATAACACTTATCTTTCACAGCATCTTCAGTTCCTCAGAAAGATCCTGGAACTTTTAAAAAAAAGATTTTCATTTTGTGGTCCACTCATTCAGCCATTTTTACAATCTGGCAGACTTACTATGTTCACAACAAGCAGCTTTGGTTTTCTTGGATGGGATAGTTAGTCAAAGGATAATGGGCAGACAGAAATGAACAAAAGCAAAAGCTAAGTCGTATCATTATTAATACTTTAATAATTATCATTTATCATGATAATTATTAATATTATTACTAGCATAGTACCTGTCAAAAATGAAGGGATTATTTATGTTATGTATGGATAAACTATGGATGCACAATCTAAATACATAAATACACTCTTCTGAGCCCCATTTCCCCATTTTCCATTTGGCTTTGTACTGCAGTATGTCCTGGATGTAAATAAAGCTGTAATAATCAGCAGCTGTTCAACCTGTGTTTGCTGCTTGCTTGGTCAGTTGGTAAATTGTCACTTAATTTCACCCAATATTCAGGTTGGCCTGACGGATATGCTATTTCCAGGTTGGGCATTCAAATCATGGTAGGGTTTCGTTAACTTTTATATATCTGTTTGCTTTAGCATGACAGAAGCCAACCAACAAACAAACAAACAAATAAAAAAAATAACATTGGCTTTTATATAATACTATAATATTACCCGTTATATGACAGTATTTTAATACTTGGAATATACTTATACATTTTGAATAATATCAAGTTTTCTCTTCTCTGGTCATCCATATTTAGCTTGTAAATTGAAGTGGGCTTCCATCACTTATGGGTAAGGAAAATTGACGTGATTTTAAAGGTAACAGAGACACGTTATGAGCAAATGTATTTTTCATTATATTTCTAGTACAAAGAAAGAAATAGTTTTTTTCAAAATCCAGTTAACTAATTATTAACTTAACTGATTTCCATCTAATCCTAATTACATAAATGCTATTTATTTTGGAAGGTAATTATTGTGTTTGGGTTAACTCTAACGGAGATAAATACCTTGAGTTACCTCCCGCAACCCATAATGACGGAAGTGAGTTTTGCTTCATCTTCTTTTTCAGTGAGATTCCCACGAGCTGGGAGATACTACATTAATAAATTACAGATTCTAGATTGTTCTCTCAACAGATATAATCAAAAACAGAGTGTAACATGTTTTGAACATAACAAAAGCTACAAACAATGGATATTATATATATATATGAATAATTCATTAATCATTGGAGGGTTCAGTTTATTAACAATAGAAAACTGATCCCCACTTAAAATACAACACTCTAAAAACAGTCTCAAACATGCTTTAATTATGCTAAAATAAGTAGCTGGTCTATACACTTAGATATGAACATAAATTCAGCATGTCCAAATTAGCGTTACAAAGCCACAAACCATGGTGTTTATAGGTATAGATAAGATTTTTGTTATCTTCCTTTCAATTATTATTTTTTTTACTTTTCTATTTGCTTTGTCTGTAAACTTTCATGAATTCTACTTAAGATTTGAACATGTGGCTGACAGGTGGGAGGATAGTAACAATAATAGTAATATAATATCATGATGAATAATAATCATTAAAGTCATCTGTGTTTGTAGTGGAAGACACAATATTTGTACAGATCATTCATTGCTGGCGACACCGTTACCATGAGTTGATGGCTTTGTTTTGGTGCGCATTCCACACTGCAACAATGCATTGAAGTGGGTTGTCTTCAGCTGATACAGCTGAAGGATTATTGTAGATTTTTCAGCTCATTGATTTTAAAAATACTTTGTAATGTATGTCAGAAAACTTCTCGGCTAACAGTGTCTCAGTGCATGCAAATCGATGTAGCTACATCTGGCACAGTATTTTGAGATTTCGATAATATTGAATGTGGGCTTAATGCAGGATTTTTTTTGAAGTCCCAGATCAAAGGAAAAACCACAATAGGAAATGTTAGGAATACTGAATAATATTTTATTGCACAGTTAAACTTTGTGAAAATACCACACAAACATGACATCCCAAATAGAACTGAATAAAGATCAAAATCTACACAATGCAAGTATTACAAAAATAAGAAAAAAATATTTTACTCTTCAAATCCTGAAAATATTTTTCTCACACCAATACGGGAAATAATTTTTGTTATGTATATTTAAAAAATTATTTATGATACTTTTGTTTATTTACTATTTTATACATACATACATACATACATACGTACATAGGTCTTGCCATGCGACAAAACATATTGGGCAATACTTGTCTCGATTTTGAACAATATGGGATTTGTTCATTGGAGATTTATTCATTGTTTCAGTTGAAGAGTCTGATTGTTTGCTATTGGTTATTCCAAGAGTCTGAGTTTTTTATTTCAATTATTTGCAGAATCTGCTCGTTTGGTTATTTGGAGAGTCTGATTGTTTGCCATTGGTTATTCCAAGAGTTAGGGTTTTTGATTTTGGTTATTTAAAAACACTGATTGTTTGCTATTGGTTATTTGAAGAATATCTGCCCAGGTAATACTGTTGGGCTAATCCTCTGGAGGGGTGGCAGACCTCTGCAGCTGGCTTGGGCATCTGCTTACTGGGGAGAGTTCAGTACCTGATCCTCAATCTACCCAGTTCAGTTATACTGTTGGAATATTCCCTCAAAGGGGTTGCAGACCTCTACAGCCTCTAGGCATCTACCTAGGTGAAGGAAACTCAAAAAGAAAACATACGACCTAGGGGCCTTGCTCCCATCGTCCCACTTTGGTTTGCCATGCTATGTAATCCATTGGTTTAACGGGTGGGGTTGGTCATGCGCAACGTCACCTCACCTAAAACTTCATCGCGCAGACCTGAGATCTATTCCACGTACTGGCTTCGCTGGCACCCGATGGCCTGCAAGTTATGGAAAACCCTCCCAAATCTTTGTTTGCAAAACAAAGCCATGACACATTCAGTGTTATCAAAGATATGACAAATAGCAGTGGAGACAAAAAGTCTCCCTGAAAAGATCTTTCTTTTGATAATTACCTCTGGTAGGGATTCTCTTTCATTGGTCAAGTTCACTCTTTAGTTCTTCTTGGAGTTAGATATGAATTGCGCTGCTGCTGCTGCTTATCATCATCATCATCACCACCACCACCACTACCACCACCACCACCAGGTACATTCAAAGGTGATCTACTTTAAGCAATATATATTAGAAATAAGTAACATGAAGTAGAATCAGCTATTTTTGTATTGGGGGAAAAAGTGAATGGGCCTGACATTTTTATGCTGATATCAAGTGTTCTCCAATTCTAATGAATTCACAATAATTAATTATAAGTCGATATTCAATTTATATTTTCTTAGAAATTTCCCTGCAAAAATAAAAACAAACTAATATATTTTCTTGTGTTCTGTTATTTATATTTTCAGTATGGAAGAATGTGAGGCTTTGTGTAGCAGAATTGCTATTATGGTTAATGGACGATTTCAATGTCTTGGAAGTATTCAACATTTGAAAAATAGGTAAGTTCTGATTTAAGTTCTCTGGTATTTTTTTTTAATTTAAAAAACATGAAAAATATGAAAATGCTATCAAAGAATACTTTGTACAATTTTTCTACAAATAGTATTTATTATTTTTATTATATTGTTGGGTTTTGTTTTTTTTATATAGAAGACATAAAATAAAACAGGTCTGGTTAGTCACTCAATAGAAACCGTCACGTGACCAATGTCTTTAGGCAACATGCCGTGTTGGGAAGATTAAAAAAAAATTGAAAAAGTTACTTCTCTTGTCTTTTGTTGGGCAGTGATCACTAAAAAAAGTCTGAATTTTCCCCCAGAAAACAAGCAGATACAAAATAAGGGATCAATTTAGCATAAACGTACATTGTAAATTGAACCCCCCACTAAAAACCTATTTAGGGGGGAAGTTTTTTCTAGACATAATAAGGAGTAAATGTTGAAAATTTCAGCCCTCTAGCTCCATTGATGTAACCTGTATGCATGATATATACATATATAGCCAGCCAGACCAACTCCAAAACTGAAGAAACATTTTGACAGTTTTGGTGACAGTTTTGGTTGACGGTTTCTAACAATCAATAGTTATACTCACCAATTGTGAAAGGCTTCATAGAAATCACAGAAATTGTCCCGATGCTTTTCCCCCCTCAATGCCAAAAATATAAATTTCAGTTAAAAATAGTCTAAATTCCCAATATATGTGCATGTACTCAACTAACACTCATCCATCTATCTGATTGGATTCAACAATATATATATTATATTGAATATCATGTGAGTCTGACAGTAGTAATTCAACATAAATCTTTCTCTTATGTATGTATAT
>VCCN01005374.1:1499473-1510451 GCA_006491835.1 Architeuthis dux | reverse complement strand
GAAGAATGACTTGATCGGTCATTGTGAAGGTGACGGTCACACAGTCCTCAAGCTCACTGTCCACTGAGTGTACCACATGGGAGAGTGTCTGTTTACACATGCGCAGTAAGGTCCCTCCCTGATTGGTTGTTAAGTTCCATCAAGGCCGTGCAACTGATTCTCAAGATATGCAAAATGGCCAAATAGAGATTTCATAAAATTAAATAATTCATCAGTAGGGACCTCGGTTAAATAAATACATTTGAAAAAATTTCACTTACAAAAAATTTAATCTTTAAATTTAATAAAAGATTACTTGTCTCCCTACTTAATCTTATTTGCTGAACTGAATTTTATTTTAGTCGTATACACATTTAATTTTATTTTAGGCGTATACACATTTAATTTTATTTTAGGCGTATACACATTTAATTTTATTTTAGGCGTATACACATTTAATGCTATATTTAATATCCTATAGGTTTGGCGATGGTTATGTGTTATCTATCAGAATGCCTGGCCAGAATCCTGATATGATTCCGGTTATGAAGTATGTTTCTGAACATTTTCCACAAGCAGTTTTGAGAGACAAACACTTCAATATTCTACATTATCATCTTGGTGTGAAAGAAAACTTCTTGTCAAAGATTTTCTTATGTATGGAAAATGCCAAATCATTTTTAAATATTGAAGATTATTCTGTATCACAAACAACGTTGGATCAGGTATTCATTTATAATTTTTTCTTCCCTTTTTCTTTTTTTTAAGAAAAGATTTTATTGAACTTTATTTGAGGAAAGATATCTAATATGAATGCCAAAATAGCAAATAACACTTCTAATGTAAGATAATTCCTTTTTGCATATTTAAGTACTTAAATTGAAATGTCAAGAAGAGAGGAAAATTCAAATTTTGCCAATTCCGTAATAATCTTGTAATCAAATTCATTAGAATTGATTTTTCCCTTGCACAGTTTCTGGAAAGCATCTTTTGCTCTTCCTATTCTTCTTTGGAAACTTCACATCAATCTTTATTTCAATTTTACTTTTTGGCTAAGATTTGACTTCTTCTTTTAAACTAATATGTACACTTAAACAATGATTATTATTATTTGAATTGTTTTATGTGTAAATTTCAAAATTTTCATATGTAATTATAATTTGCTTTTATTATTCATCATTAAAAACTTGGATGAGTAAAATTTAAAGGATTTCTGCAGATATTATATAATTAATAACACATTCAATATTAATTATATACAATTCAACTTATTTTTAGCATAGTATTAATATTTTTATCATAAAAGTATGAATTTAAATAATCATTATTATGTTATTTATTTTTAGGTGTTCATCAATTTTGCAAACAACCAAACTGACTTATTGGATACAGAAGTTGATGTCCCCCCAGAACTAGCTTATGCTACTAAAAAATTTGAAAATTCACCTCAAGGTAAGTTATTTATGATTTAATTTTTCCTGTATTTATTCCTGTTTCAGACTATAACATCAATTGTCATTTCAACTATTAATGTAGAAAGCATGTTGCATTTTAACTGAATATTTTACTGATTAAAAAACCCAAATAATTATGTACTTATTAATAAACAATTTAGTTTTTAATGAATTTTATTAAATAAAACAATTTAAGAATTTAAAAGAAACAATTCTTTGGTTGATTTTGATATTTGCTGTTTATAATACGCATCATAGGTACAGAGAAAATTTAAATCCCCGATAAAAAATAATGAAGATAACATCACAAATATTAATGAGTCATTTAAATATTTGTTTAACAGGATTGCACACAATTTATATTTTGCTGCCAGTTTTATATTTTGTTAATGTGGTCACATGCTGTTTTTTGTCCAATCAGGTGATTGCTGCTGACTCCTAAAAAGCAATTAGGAGAATGGATTTGGAAAATGACAAAACTATTGACAAGTATTTTAATTATTTTCAATTTGGTTATGCTCGACATGATTTGTAGTTTGGAAATTCTTTAACCTGTTCTGTGTCATGATTTAACAGATAATGAATGCTTGTAGTTTATCTAAATTATCTGTTTGCTTTTAGAGTTACTAGCAATTATTCAGAGAAACCTCTTTTCATAACCAAGTAGTGCTGTTATATTTATCATTCTCTAGAAATACTTTCTTGAGCATTTTTTTTTTATTTCTTGTGTATTCATTATAAACAAACTTTGGCAAAGTAGGACGACTTAACCATCAAAAATGCATTGTATCATAAGGACTGATTTGACCGATCACCACTAAAGAAGCTAACATTTGTTTTATTTTCGTACTGCAATGACTGTTTGAGTTTTAGTAAAAAAAGAATTATTTTATTTTATTTTTATTAAATCAAGTATTGTAAACCATTTTTATTAATTTTTGACTACTAAAAAAAGCTATTATTATTCGTTAAACCATTTTACACATTGTGATTTTTTAAAAAAACTACTGAAAATTAGAATGAGGGTAAATAGCAGTCAAAAATTAATAAAAATGGTTTACAATACTTGATTGAATAAAAAAAATAAAATAATCGTTTTTTACTAAAACTCAAACAGTCATTGCAGGATGAAATTTAAACAAATGTTAGTTTAGTGGTCAAATCAGTCCTTATGATTAGATGCATTTTTGACGGTTAAGTCATCCTACTTTGTCAAAACTTTTGCATCATCCATAAAATACACAACAGTTTGATTTGTGATTTGCATGCTATCTGCATGTCGTATTGTTTAATTTTGAAAATTATTTAAACACAACATTTCGGCCGATCCATTCAAATTCCAGACACAGAAACATCCAAGCCATGCGTTATAAGGCTTTAAGAATAAAAACTTCTGTTTACCCCCATCACACTCAGATTTTACACCTGAAGAAGGCCAAAGAATGGATCAGCCGAAACGTTGTGTTAACCACACAAACAACAAGAAGTAGTCCAAAGAACTATTTGAATGTTAATGTCCCTTCTCAAAACTAGAAAATAGTAATGATAACAGTTTTACTTTTTATATTTCTCTCCTGATTTTGTAAAAACTTGACTAAATTTATTCATTAAACAAACCCCAAAAAGTGAATAAAATCCATGTCATTGTTCTTTTAAATAACTTTTTACAGACCTATTTTCTTAGAAAGTACTGACTTTTAATAATGTGGCTATTTGATTCATGATTTATAACTTGTATGATGATATTGACAATCCTTTTTATAAGTTATCATTTTCTTGAGCATAGCCATTATTGTGTAGAATTTTTGTTGCTTATTAATCTTTTTAATACAAGAACAAATCTGAACTTCACATATTCTTTTGTTGAGGGAAATTATTAGGTGACAAATGTGAGAAACTTAACCAGACAGCACATTTATTTAAAGTGTCAGAAAAATTGTTCAAGATGCTTTGCTGAATAAATCTCCAATCTTTGTTAGGTGAAACAATTCTACTTTATATTTTCTTCAATTTCTCCATAATTCCATTTTTGAGAGAACTACTTCACTCTGTGCCATATTCTGGAAGAAATGTTTTTATTGGATAGATCAAAATTTGCAAAGTATACTTAAACATTTTCTATGTTTTAATTTTATTCTACAAAAGTCAGCCTAACATTAAAGGTGATTTAATCTAAATATCTATTGTACCATAGAGTGCTTTTTCACCTTATCAGGTTTTAATTTTATGGTTGGATTGAATTTCATGATGTTGCCATGAATGTGTTATATCTGTATGACTAAGAAAATAGTTCAAAGCTGATATAAAATATGTAACTTCTCACTTGAAAAAATGAATCTATTCTATCCTATAGTATGATCTGATGTGTCAGTCTGTTTGTTATACAAAGGGAGGCTACTTTGCAAAATTACTTCAAAAGTGATCTTCCTTAGATTATTATTATTATTATTTTTATTACAAATGATTTGGAAATTATTTGTGTGTTTATTTGTGTTAAATTATTTCACATAAATTACCAATATATTTTTATTCTATTAAATATAGCTTTCTTGTACCTTACACAAGTATTTTTCAGATACTACAGTTCTTTAGATTTCCATCCCTAGGTATACCATTAGGAAAGCAATGGGTATTCTACTGAATAAAACATACTTATTTTATTTAATACAACTCTCAGTATTTACTCCTTGATCACTGAATTTATTTATGAAATGGTTACTTTGTAAAAGAACTTGTGGGAAATATTTTCTTGACGTAAGAAAGGGCCCCCCCCTCCTTATTTAACTTTATGACCGAACCAAACAATTAATACTGTTCATATATAATAGAAGAAAATCATTTTTATATCAGTTTTTTCTCCATTTAAGATTTTGATACAAACACACTTTGTGCAATCTAATGACAATGAAACCTAAAGCAAACCAATGCACGTCTAAGCTTTTTAGTTCTTTCAAGTTTAATACAAAATGAATACAAAAATTTTAGCTAACAATACCGTTCAAATTACTGTGTAATCATACTGACACAGAACATAGCTTTAAGTATACTGTTAGCAAAGCAACAGGTATTTTCTTGTACCACAGTATAAAGTCTGAAGCATAAATATTTCCCATTTCTTTTTTATTAAAATTAGTCTAATCCACCACTTTTTTATACTCCCTACAACCGACTCTCTATGCCATATTTATGTTACATATGAGACCTAGTAGTCTTTTTTATAAATAAATCTTTATTATTATTAGATGAAGTATTTTAACACACCACTTTTATTAAATTTGACTTTTGTTTGTTTTTATACAACTTATCAATTCTATGGCAACAAATAACAGCTCAATCAGAAATAAAGAGTAAGCCTTTGGTGAGAATCAAACTCACACCCTAACTGCCAGAAGGAGACTAGTTTATGCCTAGCTGCTTTTACCACTCAGCCACAAAGACTTCATGGATTAGCTGATTTACACTTATAAACTCACTCCCTTGGTAAAAGCAGCTAGGCGTAAACTAGTCTCCCTCTGGCAATGAGGGTGTGAGTTTGATTCTCACTGAAGGCTTACGCTTTATTTCCGATTGCACTGTTATTTGTTGCCATAGAAACAGTGGCCCGAATTAATAAGTCATATAAAAACAACTAAAATTAGGATGAAGGTAAAAATTAGTCAAATTTAATAAAAAGTGGTGTGTTACAATACTTCATCCAATAATAATAATAAAGATTGATTTAGTCTAATCCAGTTTGATAGGAATATCATCATCAATACCAAAATATTTCTAATTGGAGCATTCTGAGAGCAAGCAGTGAATGAATCTGGTTTTATTGTTTGACCATTCAGTTTCTTATTGGTTCAGATGATTCATTTGTTTGGTTTATTAACTGTTTACTGACTTCATTGAGCAAAAACAAAGTGAACAAGAATCAGAAGGAAGCAGGTTGTGACTTGTGCTATAAATGATATCACTTCTTCTGTTAGTAACAACCATCATAAAAGCTCAGTCAATTCATTCACAAATCAGAACTTTATCATAGAAGTTCAACATATGCAGATGATCTTAGAAAGAATTAATTCAGAGTGTATGCGTATATTATCAATGCTCATATTTCAATTCCTTCAAATTATTAATAAGGAATTAATCCTTTCATTTTAGTTTAACTATAACTTAAGCATTTTAAAAATGAATCTTGCTCTTAAGTAGAGTATTATAATCTTAACATATCAAAATTCTTTTGAAGCTGGTGAACGAATTGTCCAAAATTCAATCTTGAAAAATGACTTGCAAGTTTTATATAAAAGTATTTCTAATAATAAATTTGTATTCTCTATGGTTTGAGTTAAATTTAGTACATTAAAATAATTAGAAATCAGAATAGGTTGTGTGATTTGAACAATTTAAATTAGTAATACTAGCTGAAAATACCTGTCCCCCAGGTGGCAATCCCCAGCTATATGGAACTTATGGCTATAAAACATTAAATCATTAGTTAACTTGTGGTTTTACAGCTGTAGGCTTCATATAGCTGGGTATAAGCGCCCGGAGGACAGGTATTTTCAGCCAGTGTTAATGAAAATTTAAGGTAAATTAGGTGCTGTATTTAAGTAGGTAACCACAATTTTCAGGGGGAAAACGTTGTGACAGAGAGGTTAATCAAATCTCCATTATATATAAGATTCCTACATAATAATTTATTTTCTTACTTTGTCGTTAAATTATTGATGGAAAAAATACTTTTGACTTTTTATTCAACCAATGTCCAAAATCCAACCAAATTGTAATAAGAAAATCTTTTATGAAAACTTTTTGAAAACAAAAAAATATTTCTTTCAGTATTACAATAGTATGTAAAACTGAAAGAAATATCTTTTTGTGGAGATCCCAAAAGTTTCACAGGACGAATCCTGAGCATGCTAATGGTGATCGCCTCCTGACCAGCTGGCCAAGATATTATGGCCAACTACTACCAGGACGATACCCGAGCATGCCACAAGGAGACCCGAAGGGCCATGGTTCTCTGAACTTTGAGGCCATGGCGGTTTCGAAGAACAGATACTACACTTTGATCTTAGCCCTTTGGCATAAAGTGTACCATTAACAGTTACTGAAACATTTAGCACAAATTATATTATGGCAAATGTGCCATGAATTAGGTTTAAATAAATAAAAATAAAAAAGGTGCTCTTAAGCACAACTTTCTTGGTAAATAATTAAGCAAACAAAAGTAGAATTGATAAAGTCTAATATGGACTGTATTCATTCATCATATTAAAGTCTGTTAAATTTTGTATGAAAATTCAATTAACAATGTTGGTATGAAAAATACTTGGTCAGCTTGATAACTATTTGAGTAGATAAAATACAACTGACCTGATTGACCCAAATGATTTTCTATCATTACATATGATCATTCATTGGTCAACGAATAATTGTCTAGTTATCAATTATATTATTAATGAGATATCGAAAGTCCGACAACAGGTCAGACTAAGACAAGAACACCAGATCAACAGAATGAGAGACATTGAACTCTGACTTGTGATATTTAATGTGCAAGGCATTCAACAGTAAAATACGGAAAAGCCAACTAGATGTAATATGCCTACAACAAATGAAAATCCAATCGATATCAAAGAGACTGGTAGACAGCATCACGAGAGCTGGAGGGTCATCGTTTTCTGTCAATGACGATGCAAGACTCCACTAACTAACTTATGTCAGTCCTTTCAAAAGACAGTCATGAATATTTGTATATCAATGGTAATTGTATTTAAATACATTTAGAATAGAAACAGTTAAAATTGTATCAACCACTGATGACAAAACCATAAAATATGGGCAGAATATTTACAAACGTATACTATGGTTATACAATAAATAAACAAATATGTATTCTAGTTAAATAATGAGTGTCAATGAATAACACTAATAGAGGCGAAATAACAAATTAGTAGTATTAAATAGAATAAATGAATGTATTTCCACAAACAGTGAGGAAAAAGAAAGACTGCATAAGAGACAGAAAATGGCAAATCTTAATTATTAGAAACTATTGACATTTCAAAATACTGTGTTTTATTTTGTGTGCATTATTTCCTTAAATATGACGGAAAATACAATAAGGAGGAAAACAACAACAATGTTTGGAAAGCAGGTGCAATTTGTTTAAAATGCCTAGTGTATGGGAGATAACTCTCCATGGCTTAGTGCTTGCTCTTTCGTGATTAATTGATATTAATCGCATTTGCATAATGACTCCCCCCACCTGTTTTTTGAATAATCATTGAATAACAATCTCTATAGACACTATAGGGAGGTTGGCATAAAAAAATAACAATATCGATAGATGCTGTCGGAGGGCTGGCGTAAGAAAATAACAATCTCTATAAATGCCATCAGAGTGTAAGAATATAACAATTTTGATAGATGCCATCGGATTTTTAGCATAAAAATAACAATCTCAATAGACATCATCAGAAGGTTGGCATAAGAAAATAATGATCTCGATAGACGCCATCGGAGGGTTGGTGCAAGAAAATTTGGTAAAATAGTATCTAGATATTTTTCGAGAGTAGGAGTCTGAGAGACACCAATATGTGCTGAAAGGTAGCTATAGGGTCAATCTTGAGATGGGCCATGGTCCCAACGACTTCCCAATAAAAGGGAAACCATTTTTCTCCTAACCACAAATAAAGCTAAAAAAAGATTTGCTTTTTGGCTTTTTTTTCCGACAATACAACAAATTGAACCGAAATAAATTAAATAAATAGACAAAACTACTGAAAAGAATATTTTACTTGTTTATAATTACTTGATAAACAATATTCTTGGTAATGTAATGAAATTTTCTTTTTAAAAAAAAGCCATTTAAAATTTTAAATGAAGTAAAAATTTCTGGATAAAATTTTCTTTTTAAAAAAAGCCATTGCTTGTTTGCAAGAGAAATTACAAATTTCCTCTCACTCTTCTTAGTCTTTTTTAGTCTTTTTAGTCTTTGTGAATAATAGAAACTCTTTCTTTCTCCATCTTTGTGAACTAAACAGAACAAAACAATAAACAAAGACATGTCTGGTTAGTCACTCAATAGAAACCGTCATGTGACCAATGTCTTTTGGCAGCATGCCGTGTTGGGGGTGATGAATTTTAAAAAAGGGGTGATCAATGAATAAGTTATTTTTCTCGCATTTTGTCAGGCTGTGATCACTAAAAAAGTCTGAATTTTCAACAAACAAGCGTGGATGCTGCCAGACACAAACTAAGGGATCAATTTAGCATAAACTTACATTAATTAATACGTAGCTAAGTATTGTATATATTATTTGTGTACCTCTTAAATGTCAAATTGATCTTTAATCCTTGCTGGTGGCTTCTAATTAAACTAGAATTTCTACGGGTTACTGCTAGTTATTAGTAATACTACTAGAATAAACAGCACTTGATGAGGATGATGATGATTATTATTTGAGCAACTTATTTTTATAAAACTATATAATTTCTTTTATTAATAGTAGTATTTGCAGAATTGAAATTAAAATATAGTTTTGGCTTTACAGTTATGAGCTTATCTTATGCCTGTTTAGTATTTGTTGATGATGTGAATTCTTTTAAGTTTTCATGCATAACAATAATTTCTTTTTTCTTTTCATGATTTCATCAAACCTTTATATTTTTCTTTTCTATAATTTGAGTTAAGCCTGGTTTGTTATTTTTGTTGCATTAGTCTGTGTTGCTTTGCTAACTGAAGTGTTAAGTTATTTCTAGGTTGTTATCATATCCTAATCTCTATTATCAATTATTAATACCTCCCAAATTATAAAATAACTAAGCACGCTGACAATAATCAAGGATTTTAGTATATAAGTAGATTTACTACAATCTGTGTCATACATAAATTTAAATTCATAATTTATTTTGCTAATCTTGGTTTTTCTTCATTTCCATCCAAACACATAGTTTTAAAATGGTGAAAATCATAATTTTAAGTTGATTCTTGTTTAAAATTTAACTCATTTTTCATCTTAAATTTATTTGCAGTCTGTCATCATCATTAGTTCCAAATTAAAGCTTGAACTAAAACGGCAGATTTAAATCTTTTTAACTTTTCTTACCTTTTATCCTTTTGGCATCTTGTTTTTTCTGTTGTGAAAAGATAACTAGAATCAGACTATGCATCCATTTTGAAAAGAAATTATGGTTCTCAATTTTGGGGTTGGCAATTTTTTGGACCTTTTTTAGAGTATCCATTATTTAAAAATTGGATCAAAATATAAACTTCAGTTTCAAGGTGAGTGCTTGATCTAAACAGTTCTCTTTTCACAAGGTGCGACTATTGTAAATCACTTGAATAACTTCTAAATCTCTTAAGCAGTAATCTAGGCTTAGATTGTCATCTTAATGAAACATTTTCTTATTACTGTACAGCCAGCTCAAGTCTTGTTGGTGAGATGATCCCTCTTTCTAATCTTGTGTGGTATGAGTCATGTACTTGTTAGTGCCAATTTCCTCTTTACACCCAACTGGAACCAATAATCTAGTTGTAAGTTATGCAGACACTATGCAGTCTGATTTTTCCTGACAGAATTTTCTCACTGAAAGAAGTCTGATTGAATATGTGAGCATTAGCCACAAATACACGATTCTTACAAAATTGTCTGCCTGATTTTAGGTGATGATGTTTTGTCTAAACTTGCAAGATTTCATTAACTTTTAAGTGTTATTTTAAAAGTATTAAAGCCAAATCACGTTTGATATAAGAAATAATTTCCAAGCGATACTTGAAAATCAGATCTTTATTTTCTTGTTAATTATTGATAGGATACATCATTTTATTCTGACATTAAATCCCTTTTAATTATTGAGAACTCCTGCTTGTTTTCTTTGGTTTATTATTTATAACACTGACACTGATTTATGCTATTAAGCAAAATAGATTATAAATTGAAAATGAAAATGCCACCACCAAGATCTACTTCAGCACATTTCATATGATGAGGTCCTTTAAAAATGATTTTGCTTTTCACTATCCTAAAAACAAATATTAAACAACCATTGAAGTTTAACCATTTATTAGAAACTACTTAAACTGATTTGCTTCATTTCCTAAAACTTTTCAAATATTCACATAAATTTTACTCCATTTTAATTTTATATTTCTTTTCAACAATGTTGTGAAACCTAAAAGTTTTACAAAAACAAAACAAAATGCCTTTCTAACATGCAACATCATTTGAAGTGCTGCCCTCTATCTGTATTTATCTACACGGGTTTACTTATCTATCACTTTCTGTGTGCGTTGTGTTTTGTATAATTCCATAGATCAATATTGTAAGGCTATTAGCAGTGTTTTCTACTATCTTTTTCTCTTGTGGCTTTCACTTTCTCTCTTTAATCTTTCTCTATTTTGTGTTTTATACTTAATTCCTGCACTTTTGTATATATTTTATAAATGCCAATTGACTTCCAAGGCTTTTGGCAGTGGTAACTGTGTATTGTATCCATTTTGGCAGTGGTAACTATGTATTGTAAGGCTTTTGGCAGTGGTAACTGTGTATTGTAAG
>VCCN01005374.1:1469561-1487710 GCA_006491835.1 Architeuthis dux | reverse complement strand
GTTTTTAGGTAGCTCAGGGTAACGCTACATTGTGACTTTTGTATCTTGATTTTTATTCCTGTGACTTTTATTCCAGGATACTTTTTTAAATATATTGTAGACTTTGTGGTTGTGCAACAACATTATATATAGAAGATATTTATATTATTGCAATACATTTTAGAATTTTGTAGAAAAAGCGTAGAGGTACCTATTATACAGTAACCTCATAAATCTATAACATATTCAAAACATAAAAAACGTATGTTATCTAATTATTTTAAATGTAAAATGTAAACAAAACGAAGCAATATGGAAAATATATGAAGCAACTACAACAGCCTCTTTCATGTAGGCTTTATTCTTGCAAAGTTACTAGAGTAGAAGCACACAAAGCATACCAAAATGAACACAAAAGTTTCAGGATTCCAAATCTAGTCCTCAACATAGTCTCCTTCCTTCTCAATCGTATTCCACCTTTGAATGAGGGCATGTGTACCTGCCTTATAGAAGCTGCTTTCTTAGCCATGTGCTAGTTGCCTCTTTCACCTCATCATCATTGGAGAACCACTGTACTCTGAGTGCCTCCTTCATGGACCCAAACAGGTGCCAGGTCAGGACTGTAGGGTGCTGTGAGGCCTTGCATTGTCATGTTGCAAAAGCTCATCATTCATCTTCAAATGTGGCCTTCCTCTGAGTTTTGACAATCTGCACACTTTGTACAGACCTTTGAGTAGCCAAGAGACTGCACTAAACTGCTGGCACTACCATGGCTCACCTGAGAGCTTTCACAGAGTTTTGCAATAGTGATTCTTCTGTCAGCTGTAAGGTCAGTTTCTACTTTCTCTCTATGATTGCCATTAATTCTACTCACCCATCTCTTTACTGTGCATACATCAGGTGCAGCCTTTCCATAAACATTCACTAACCTGATGTGAATGTTTGCAGCACTTTCTTCTTCCAAAAACAGAAATTCTATGACATATCTTTGCTTTCTACATGTATCCAGAGGAGCAGCCATTTTGAAAGAGGATTATGGGTAGAAAGGTAACTCCACAAAATTTCCCCCTGAGCCTGTTCTAATTTAATTTTAAAAGTATTAGTCAGAATTACTTTTTAGCTATAAACCATAAAGGGTCTAGAAACCCTTTATGGTTTATAGCTAAAAAACCTAGTAATTCTGACTAATACTTTTAAAATTAAATTAGAACAGGCATTACTTTTTGACCAACCCTCATATCTATTAATTATAATCCATCTCAATAGCCAACCGTCTTTCAATGGAGAGCAAATCTAACCCTGATAATCTATCCTTTCCCATTGTAGAACGAAGGTACGACTTCATGTGCTTGAGCCGGCTAAAGGATCATTCTGCAACTGTGCAAGTTATTGGTAGGTCAGAAAAAATGCGATACAATGTGGACAGGTTAGGATTAATGGAACACGTCATTGGTGATCATGAATTTAAGTGCATTGTTGATGATCAGTTTCTCGACACTTGAATTTGCCATACTGACTTTGGATGACGTCTGAGTACGTGTCTGCTAAAAATTATAATTTGTTCACATTATCTGCATTGTCGAAATGCTTTGGATCTAAAGCACTAAATTTGGAAGCCACATTTTTAAAATGCTCAAATATTTTACCTGTGCTATTTATAATAGAATCTAGGATACTAAGAATGAATCAAGTATGAATTTAGAGGAAAATTAGTTAATTTAATGATCATTTAACTGGATTTTGGTAAAACTTTTTACTGAAAATATAGTGAAAAATACATTTCGTGTATGTTTGCCTGTCAACACAGTCCAAAGGACAAGTAGTGGCTGAATAAGTACCAAGGACTTTATTGAAATCCGCCTAAAATCTTCTAATGCAAATTATTACGTTACACCGTTTTGCACAGTGAAAAAAGCTTTTAACACGCAAATATCTCTGGGTTTATATTGTGGAAACAAATAATTGTTAAACCAGAATTCTTTCTCTCTTCTTACTAATGACGCAAAGATTATTAAGAAAGAATTGGCTATCGTTCAGTTTAGAATCCTAAACACAACTACACCCCAAATGTTTCCCATTTCGCATTATGGAAGCACATACAGAATATATACTTTGAGTGTACGTAATTCGTATTGATTTTTAATTAAATCTTGGTTTTTAAGAAGCATGTATACTCCTTGAATTCATTTGTACCCTATGACGGGAGGGGAGTTGAAAATACACCCAGTCATTTTTCAAATAAGTTTTTTCTATAGATGAATAAATAAATGTTCAATGCGATAAGTAAGGTAAACTGATTTCATGGTGAATGAGTAAAAACAAGATCGATATGTATATATTTTTTATCAATGTTCAACGTTTGAACACGTACATACTTTCTTCGAAATTATCAATTGTAATAAAAGTGTTCTTAATCTCTGGAAATGATTTATAGGAATAGAGTTAAGTGACTTATTTGATTAAATTATGAAAATTTCCTGTATTTTCCATTTTTATGATAATTCGTCTGTATGAACGTCTGATATTTACTTCCTCAAGCAAAAAGGCTTTTAAGCTGACAAATTCAATACAGGTTCCCTCTAAGCTGTGCGCGTGCGTCTTGCAACCAGCGCACATAGGAAAATTAATGTGTGCACACATGTTTTAAAATTCTGTTGATAGCTTACTGAGTTTTTACTGAGAAAATATTGGTTCACTATGTTGAATTCGAAAGTGCGCACATACTTTTGTCATGGGAAAAGCTTTCATAACATGAGATTTTTGGGCACACTGACTACTAAACATTAGAGGAAACATTGACTGTGAATAAAAAAAGAATTACTTGTTCTTGCGTTCATGCGTGTGCCTTTTGTCTTTCCTATAGGAAGAAGTTATTCTTCTGTTTTGGGGGGTTTTGCCAACGGGCTGACACTGCGATCTATCTTTTACAACATTTTTGCTGAAAACCTTTATGATGTTCCAAAGGTCGGGACAAAAATGCACCAATTCTTTTTATCTTAATGTTTCATTGGTCACTTCTTCGGTGGCGGTCAGATCAAGTAAAAGCCAGGAAACATTTATGTTAAATATGATCTGGTAACTAAACTCATAGAAGTTTCGTACGACGGTCGGAAATGTAGAGGAGAAGTACTGAATCACAACAGAAGGTCCGCCAAGAGGGCAGGGAGAATGTGAGAGAAGCAGGGTAGCTAAACTGGCTACGCATATCGTAAAACGGACGGCAAACGAAGCCCAGAAATTCTAATGCGACCTCGCCTCACCCCACTTAGCTTCCCTACCAGGCCCCAGCTATTGTGAGCGCCCAGACTTCACATCAGGGAATTTTCTTATTTGTACTGTTTTTATTGTATAATTCATTTTCCCGTATCGCCATTTTCCCAATTTAATTGGAAAGTCCCAATATCTCCTGACAGGCAGCCCCTGGGAATTGGCACCCTGGGCGACTGCCCGTGTAGACAGTATTTGAGGCCAATGGAATTTCTGCGCACCATCACACTTGCGCCCGGGGGCGTCTGCCCCCTTTGCCCCCACCTTGCTACGCCACTGGGTATTATCTAGTCTATAACATTATTCTGCATGTAGCTACCCGCGTTCGAATGTTACCCTTTTAGTAATAACGCAAGGGAAAATTACTTCTGCGACGTAGCTATACAGACGATAACCATTCACAGCTACCCATATAAAACAGGTTTTAAAACCACGTTAACAGATTCATTCAAGCTGGAAGTGATTGTTTGATAATATTTTGATTTTATACTCAAATGCACATAAGAAAATTACTTTTCCAATTTAATGATAATATAATTTGATGCAGTTAAGTTTAGTCTGGCACAAGGCTACAATATCGTGTCACTTATTGTAGATGTTATTCATTTGGCTGGGCATGTGATACTAACTTGCGAACCATCACTCTACGGCAAGCGACCTGAATATACTTTAATCTATTTTGTTATCATATGCAATATCGTACCTAAGATTTCGACCGGCTTTAAAGAATGCATCTTCAACATAATGAAACAATACTGTCTATAGTTTTGAGAAGTGACATTTAAATAAGAACATTTATAAAACATTTTAAAACTCTTACCTCTGTAGATGAATCACCTTGATTTGTTGTCCTTGGAGAATTGTCATGTTGTGTTAGTTTTGAAGTTGTGTCGTTTGAGGTACAAGCTTTTTCCTGTGAATTGTTCACTCTATAAGGAGTATTCTTTAATCGAGTAGATTGTTTTCTATTGCATTCTAATTTTGAATCTAATTTCCTTAGACTTTGAACGACTGTCCTCTCTTTTGTAGAAGGTTTGTGTTGGTGCAATGAATCTTTACTGTTACACTGCACTGATTTCATTTGTCGGTCATGGAAAAAGCCTTTGACTAAAATTGAATTTTCTAAAGTGTTAAAGTTCTTTTTATCAGATAACTTTGTAGAGAAAGAGGCCTGTTTTTTGAAAACCAACGAATCAGGCAGACTGATGCTCGTGTCTTTCCTCATTCGGTTTATTCTAAATGCAGTCTTCTTGTTGCTTCCTGTGTCCCCATGCAAAGTGGACGTCGCATTCTCTTCGGAGTTGCTTGATCTTCCTACCACACACTCCTCTTGACCTTTCGTATTTTCCCTGCTCATTTTATTGAATTTGTTTCTTTCAAATTTGCTCTCATCGCATAAAGGCGTAATTCTTTTGCAAGTGTATTTCCTTATTTTCTTCTCTAAGTCAATCAGATTTATTTTCAAATCGTCTATTATGAAGCCTCTTTTTCCCGAATTTCTTTGTTTTAAATGAATGTTGTTGAAAAGGCGTCCATTAGAAGATGACAGTTTAATGTGTCCTCGCAGTGTGTAACGCCTAAGATTGTTCGGATTAGCAGTTGAATGAAAGGGTGTGTTTTTTCTCGGTTGCGGGTGCAGTTCATTTCTGCCAATTGGTTCCGAATTGTTTCGTTTGAAATTAGTAGATGGTGTCATGTTTGTAGCTAAAGCGCATATATCGGTTTTTGTGGGTCTATCGACAACGGAATAAGGCTGAACGTTTGAGCAGAGAGTCCTCAAGCGACAAAAACTCTGCTTATGATCCTTAACAGTTTCTTTGCGGCCATTGTGATTTGGTGATGATGCATTGAGTTCTTTTAGTTTCTGCAGTCTTGCCATATTGAAGTGACATTTGTCTTTTTTCAGTTTTTTATGGAGGTGTTGAAGAAAAGTATTCTCTGGGTAACTTCTTTTCTGTTCCCTTAGAACCTTTATCAGTTCATGGAGGGCCTGAAATTTAGAAATTTGTTCATTAAATACCAGTAGATCGCACTTTTTATGACCATCGCTAACTTTCTTTTCATTTTTTTGTAAGGAAGCCGAATGGTTATTAGGTAAATTCAATACAGGCAGTTCTTTATTATTTAGGATGCAGTTCAGTTTGGGCTTTGGTATATCTAGCCGTGCTCTAATTTGAGATTTTGTCTGATTTCTTCCTTCCCTGTACACTAAGTCCTTTGTTTCAGTTTTGGTATCAGACATTGGGGGATTCTTATTTTTATTAGTAATGCGGAGAGTGGCGAGAGAAGAAGGCAGCTGAACAGTTTTCGTAGATATTATTTTGCCTTGCTGGAAATTTGAGGTGCTTTTCTTCGTCAGTTTCTCTAAGACCATTTTGGGCGAAAATATTTTTACAGGAGTAGGAAATGTAGACTTCATTCTTTTTTCACCCATGGGTGCGTAGACAACATTGTTTACAGTAGCTGCATGTTTCGATGTGGAAGTAAAAAAAATGTCTTTTTGCTGGTGAGATGCAATTGGTTGTTCTGAATGACAAGTGCATTTCTTGGAGTTTCGTTCAGACACAATGTGAGGCAGATTTGATTTGGTATTTCGTTCGGCCGATGCAAATACCGCCCCGTCAAAGCTGCCCCCACGAGTTAACTGCTTTAAATCAATATGAATGAGCTTGGAAACAGCAGTTGGCAAATCTTTTGCTTTTGTGACGTCATTGTTTGGACATCTAGAATAAAGGGAGCTTAACGACGATGCTGAAGGCATGAGAGTGTTTTCATTCGCTGCTGCGCTGGTTGAAGAAGCATTGTATTTGAAAAGACGCACTGCTTTGTTCGAAGGCGAATATTTTTGGAGCTGTTCAACACAAATCTGGATGGATTTTGTTGGAATGCAAGTATTGGTCATCTCTTCTGGTAACATTGGCTTCCAAGTATTGGACACTTTCATGCTGAGAAATAAAAATAAATAATCGTAGGATTTGTGTGAAATCGATTAGAGTTTAGATTTCTATGCACCAATTATAATATAAGCAAATCTTAAAATAGGTCCAAACGGAAGTTACAAAGGAACATGGCAATTTCTGTAGATTTATCATTTTTTGTTACTTTTCTAATAAGTAAATCTAATAAACCTAAAGAAAGACATAATTACCTTGAAAGAAAAAGGTTTTTTATATGTGGTGCATAAGAGGAAAAGAATGAGTTAAGAGGTATTTCTCAGCAAAAATATAGATACAAAATAATTTAAGCTTCATTTTAATCGTTATTGAATAATCTTGTCGCTCGAAAATTAAATGTATGTTAATTAGCATTCTAATAATTGTCGTTTCTTTGGCTGAAATATTTTCAATCAGTTTTGGGAAAATCCAATTTCTGTTTGAAACGGATTAGATTTTGAAGAAAGCTAAAACAGCACAGGGATTTAATTGAGAAAGTGTCACTGATGGCGTTTGACATGTCTTTGATGAAGTGTACAAAATATCGAGGTATTTCGTCGCAGAAAAGAAATTTAGGATAACTACATCACAGTCAAGGGGAAAACTTGCTTTTGTCAATCGTCAATTGGCCCTTTAGTTTCTGCAATGTTTCCTGGATTTATGTTATACGTTGACAAATGCATCAGGACCAATTATGTCAAAGCGAAAATATACAAATCCCAGTAAAAGAGTAAACCGACTTTGTAGAGAAAAAGATGATGGGTAAACTACATCATAAATAAAAGGAATACAAAACAGGCATGACGAGGTATGGACAGTGATTCACTAGGAACTTTGCAAATGGCTTGGTTCCGAGCATTTAAACAAATGTTATCAACATAAACCAGAGGCTATCCTAAAAATAAAAAGCTCTGGGACTTTGATACCCAGACCAACCACCACACCCAAGCGAGAAGACCAGATCTGATAGTCATAAACAAAGAAAAGAGGACTTGTCACATCGTGGACTTGATTGTGCCAAAAGACCAGTGGGTGAAAATGAAAGAAAGCGAAAAATTGGGAAAATACCAGGAACTCGACTGGGAACTGAAGGAGCCACGAAACATGAACATTAGGGCCATGCCCATAGTAGTTGGCGCTCTTGGAACCGTGTGAAAAAAAAACAAAAAACAAATCTAGAATCTAAATCGGATGAATTAGATATTCGAGAAAGAATCAAGGCTGTCTAGATCTCAGCGTTGCTCTGTTGGTCTGTGAGAATAGTGAGGAAGGTGCTGGAGACTTGCTGTCACACAATCTCCCGCGGTAACTACCAGACATTTGGTGTGGACATAAAAATGCATGAAATAATAATAAAAGTTAATCAGTATTTGGACATATTTTGTCTTAAAGGTCCACATTAAGTGATTTAGTGCTACACTAAAGCATGTGATCCAGACAAAGGATATCTGGTGACTTATCGTTCAGGTATTTATAAATACATCCGAATCGAATGAATTTGCGTAGAAGTTGGCTGCGTTAAATTAAAGTGAACAAAACGCCCCAAAGTGTAGTTGGCTCATTTTTATATCAACAATGACTCAGTGATATTAGAAAAGATATGAACAAGACTTCGCTGGCTAGCGATTAATTACAAAGCAATCGACCAGACGCGATTGCTTTCCAGAATATCTCTATTGAGTAAATAAATAAATATGTTCATTCCTTCAGCATTTAAACGCTGTTATTTCATCGTCTTTAGTAAATTTAAATCAGTAAAATCTGTATCTAAATTTTCAGTTATACTTTTGGGGGTATTTTATGTGAATTAAATATCTAGTAACGTGTGGAGAGACTGTATGATCATTGTACGATCAAGAGAACAATGTCATTAAAACGATAAAATCTCTCTGTACTTTTCCTCACATGTATTCGCAGCTAAATAAAAGTCATTTAAGTGCTTCGGGCACAACACGATATCATTAAGGATTAATTCATTTGGTTGTTTATTCTCTATATGTTCTTTTTCTTCTTCCGCTTCTTTACGAAACTAGTTCAAGTCCTTTTAAATAAATATACATGTCTATATATATTCAATGAAATTTTAAACTATCTGTCGCCTTTTGGTTCAAATACTTCAGTTGTTCAAATGACAATATTTTTCTGATGGTGGATTTATTTACATGAAAAAAAGCGACAATTCTTTTAGTCCAAAAATGATTTTCTCATACTACACCGATTCGACTACATACCATACTAACTGCCAGGGCCTCCGAGGCGGATTTTATAAGGCGGTTTAAAGCTGTCCTCCATCATATACACTGCACAGAGGCCCTGCGAATTGCTATTCAACTTCTACGAACATATGACAGCTGTTAGCAACATTTAGGTAATTTTTCATTGGGCCTCGTTTTTAAGCAATTTTTTTCACTGTAATCTGAGATGTAAACAAATATTACCAAAGGAAAATAAATTCCAATGAACACTTTTTTTAATAAAAAAAAAAAAGAACTGTTATATTCGGAAGAAGAATGGCAAGAACAATAATAACGCGTAAAGATATCAACATGCACTTACCTTTATTTATGGACCTCCAAAAAAGTCAATTCTTTTGTGTACTATAAATTCAAAACCTTCTGTGGAATTGGTAACGTGTGTTAATTGATATGGTTTTTGGGTGGTCTATAATGTGAAAAAAATCATAAAACACATTCTTTTCTGGTAAAATTTGTATATAACTCCATCTTGAAATGTGAAAATACTTGAAATTTTATGTGTCGGTATTCATTTCGAAATTATATCACGTCGTTTTTGATGTTGTAGTTCAGTGGCATATTTTGTGGTAAAATACACACACACACACACACAGACAGACAGACACACACACACGCACGTGCACGAACATAGAGAGAGAGGGGAGAGAGAGAGAGAGAGAGAGAAAATGACACGCCTTTTGCGGTCGTATATGTAGATACAATATAAGTCGGTAAGAAGATTTTAAAAGATATTAAGATGATGAAGATGGGAGATGATTTAAGCGACACATCACAATTCTGAATAGTCTATCGTTTTGATAATGAAGATAATAAAACGATTTGCGCGTTTCCATTCGATTCCAAAGTTTTACATTGATGATTGATTTATGAAAATCCAAAAGATCTGGCATCATTTTAAAACATAAAATCTCTTTTTCCAGAGTCATAAAAATCTGACTGGTTCGTTACATCACCAAGTTATTTCGAGGATAAGTAAGGCTTTCTTAGACGTGTGTCTATTTTCAAACATAACTTTTCAATCAATGAAGTATAACGGCAGTTGTCTTCAACTCTGTACGCCTATATTTAGCAAAGCCACTTGGTGGAAGGTATTAATGTTTACTTAGTGGATCAACAAACCGGTTGCAAACGTCAATAATTAAATTTTACGGACACGATCGACACAGCGCCGCTCAGAATGTCAGTTGCTGTCATTTCACCTTTTTAGATGGGCAATTTGACAAAAGAGATAAGTAAAAGACATAATCAACATTCCCGAATTGATTGACTATTTTATGACTCACACTTTCGAACAGTGAAACACTTGAATCTTCGTTAAAATTGTAATCTACACATAATATGATTGTGTGCATGTGTCGTCTGTCACGCTTACGTCACTAGTGACGTCTGGGGACGTAACTTAATAGAAATAGAATTTTATGTTACGTTAAACTTGATAAATTGTATCTTTACTTAATTTTACCTTTAAATTAGTTTAATACTAGCAGGGTTGCCCGGGGAACATAATTTCAAATATAAAAACACAGGAAAACAAATGAAAAAAAGGGATCCCACCCCGATTTTGAATCCTAAAAACATTCGATTTTGACCCCTAAAATGTGGAAAACGTGCCCCCAATTTTGACCCCTAAAAACGGAAAAAATTCCACCCTCGGATTAGATCGGGAAAATGCCCCACCCCCAGGAAAAAAGAGTCTCTCTCCCGATTTTGACCTCTAACAGCGCCCACCGCCCGATTTCGACACCTAAAAAGATTTAGAGCCATTAAAGGGAAAAACAAAGGCGCCAACTCGATTTTGACCCCTAAAAGGAGGAAAAATTCCCTTCCCCGAATTTGACACCTAAAAGGAAAAAAAAACTCTCCCCTCCCCAATTAAGGTCCCTAAAAGGAAAATAAAGGTCCCGCTAATTTGACTCCAAAAGTGGAAAAAATGTTTCCTTTCACTTTTGACCCCCAAAAGAAAACGTTTTCCCCGACTCTTGACTCTTAGAAAAAAAGGTAATCTATCTTTTTTTCTCTAACGCACATATAAGTATTATTTCTCTCTCGTACATATACCTCTCTCTCTCTTATATATAAACATTCTCTCTCTCTCTCTCTCTCTCTCTCTCTCTCTCATATATTAAGCATAGAACCTGTTTTTCATTTCTAATGTTTTTGTTTTAAATGTTTTAAATATCTTTAATGTGAATAGACATTAAGAGGAAAAGCAATTTTTATTTACAGCGCAATTAAATAATGAGGTAGAATTTAACTTGGAATCTAAGCGAAAATAATAGTTAAACAAATTAATTTAAAAAGTCTAAACTGTTTTAAATACAAGCAAAGAAAAATATACGTAGACGAATGCAAAAAGAAGAAAAGCTGCGTTTATTTACAGGACATTAAATTAATTTTTACAATGTTGTCTGCTTTTGTAATAAAGTAAGAAATAAAGAAAAACATGCATAGATGAAATGAGAAGAGAAAAGGCACATATAAACATTCTATTTCTCTCTCTTGTCCATACAAACGTTCTCTATTCTAAACGATAATGTTGGAACACTTATAGACGCTTACTACGTCACACTCCGTCATTTACCTACTGGACATAGAATATGAGTTCAGCTTAGCATTATACTTGCATTATGAATCGGACCCCCCCACCCCCCACCCACTAAAAACTCGATAGTGTTGGAATTATCAAAAAAAGAATAGCCTTGTTTTATCCCGGGTTTAAGTCAATATCCATACAAAAAATCGCACCCCTGGGACTTTGGCCGTGATGCTCACTGCAGACATACAGAGATACAAAGTCACACACAAAATAGTATTAGAGAAATATTGAACATAAACAAAGCAATGCGGCGCAACATGACGTCTTAATATTTTATAAGTAAAATGCAATTGCAAAATTACTTAATTATTGCCGTCATATTTTTTATAAGACTAGGTAAACTAGTCTATGTTATAATAAGCAAGGTATCTGCACACTTTCATCTGCCAACAACTGGGGCAGATTTTCCTGGGAGTTGCTCTTCTACTGCTATATTTTTCTGCAAAGTTGTGGCCAAAGTAGCCGTATTTGTCTTTCTCAGCAATCCGACTGGTGTGGACAGGACCCATGGCAATGGTCAAAGGGTATGAGAAAGGATATCCTCCATACGTAGACTGCGCCGTTGTGCCATCACTATGATGCGCCCAAACAAAGACCTGTCTGCTTTCAAGATGATTTCCCTCCCACTTGATTTCACTTCTCTCTTCTTATACATATCACTGAATGTTTTCAGCTTGTTGGTTTTCATTCCTGGTTGGTCTTTCTCTAGCATCTCATTCTTGAAGGTTGCATGGCATTGCTCACCAGTTTCATATGCCTTCAACAGGTCGGGGGCATGCCTTTGCCGTAGAGATGCTGATGAAGTCCCACTCCTCTGCAAATGGGTTGACCCATCAATGTATGAGACTAACTACTGCTGAAACTGCTTCCTCATCTTTCTGCCCTAATGACAAATCTTTGACTTGATCCCCTGCACAAACTCTCTTAGCTGTGCTGGTAATGCACTGCGGTGCTCATCTGTTATATAGTATCACTTGATAGAGACAGCCTTCACACTGAACCGTGATATGCCTCCCGGAGTCAGTGTCTTTGTTAACTGCGACTTCAGTAGCTTGGTCCACAGGGACCCTAAAGGGGTTGTTACTTGACTGCACTGGGTATTGGCCTGTCTTGAAGGCCTCGAACACAAAAGGATTCTTCTCTGGGAGGTTTGTCATCTGAGCAAAGTAAGGGGACATGTACCTAGTATAATTCAGTGTATCATAGGCAAAGCACCACGATATCATGGTTCTTATAGCATGGAAGTGCAACACCAAATTCCCCTCATGAGAGGCGCGCAGAAGGCCAAGTAATACGCCCGCTACCATGTCAATGTATGACATTCAGAATGAGGAGAGCTCTCTATTGTTGTGACGGAGGTGTTCCAGAAAGCCTTTCCACAGGGTTGTCAGGTCAGCCAAGAGAGGACTTTGCTGTAGATTGTTCAATTTCTGTTGGTTCAAGTCACTGGGAATGTCTTTCACATTGTCTACAAATGATTCGATCATCCCACTCCTCTCTGGAACGTTGTCCTCGCCCACGGTGTAAACTGTGCCTATGTGAGTCTCATCAGTGCTTCATAGATGAACTTGCGGACGATGACAACACGAGTGTGGTGTTTACCATCAAGGAGTCTATTGATGGACTCCTCTGCGATGATTCCAGTCTATGCATATGTCCTTTAGACCAACATCCCAAAATCGTTTTCCTATGATGGCTAACGCATTAAATTAAAAACGGAAATCCTTGCTTCCCTGTGTGGTCGATGACAAAGCTTCTCCAAATAGCTATTGTTTGTGGCTTTTTTTCTTGTGGCGAGCTGGTAAACACAAGGATCTTTTTCTTCCGAATGAAATTTTAAGAGCTTTCTTTCACTTTTGTTAGTCATCATGTGACTCTGCCAATTACTGTGCCACCACACGGTCAGGCTAGGTCATTCTGAGTTCAGTTTGTCTACCCATGTCTTGATTTCAAAAGTGATGGAATCATTTATCGCAAACGAAATCTTGCTTTGCGGCATATTTTTCCGTGTGAGTGAACACACAGCTTAGAAGAAATACCGCTACGGACCCCAAGCATTATTTGGCGGGCTCCAATGATTCCTAAGGATTCATTTGAGATGCAGCTTGATACTATAAGTCAATGAACATAAAAGATAATGAATATAATATTTTTAATTGCGTCTAATAAAATTATTACTTTGGAACACTGTCTCCCAGTGAGCTAGCATGACATGGATGTTAACTACGGATCCGTCTGGATGTCTGATTTTCACTAATACCGGAGGGGCTCCTCCTCTAGCTTAAAAACTAAGCTCGAGAACTCATCAAACACGGACTGCACCGTGGACCCGTCGACAGGTCCGTCGGGCCATATTTATAAATGGTAATATAAAAGTTATCCTATGCCTCATACTTACACTATGTTTAGTTTATTAAATTTTGTAATAAATTTCCTTCGATGTATGTAAAACAAGTTATTTATTCTTTAGGCTATGTAAGGAAACTTTTGTGTTACATTTTTCATGAAAACAGAAGTACATCTTATGTAATGTATAGTTACTGGGCTGTCACTGCCAGTAATAGATCGGATTTGTAAAAATGCTAATTTTATAAAAGATTTCTGAAAAACATATAGTCTCGGTAATATTCCCACAAATGTTCAAAGAGAAGGTGTCAATAATGAGAGAGAACGATCAGTCTGACGTAGAATACTTTATTCTGTTCTATGTATTGCTTTGAAAAATGTGTTTTGAAAGCTACCACTGCTGCAATGCTATCACACATTTTCTAGCACTAGGGGTGTATACCTTGTCAAAGATCACTATGAAAATTATTCCCCCCAGATGGTACCGGTGGCCCAAATTTTGGACTATAGGGCGCAGTCTACGTAACGGGGGATATCCTTTCTCATCTCCTTGGTACATTGCCCTGGGTCCTCCCCACCCCACTACACTCAAGCCATTGTGGGGCTCGTGCCACCTTCGCCCACCTGGTTGTGTTGCGTAGGAAGACATATGTTGGGGAACGTGTTTTGTTTCTGTATTTGTCGGATGTTCAGTTGTTTTCTCCTCGGGCCACACCGGGATTCCCTGCTTGAATTAAGATTACCGGATCAATAATATTGTCAGCATCTTCTTGAAACCAACTTTACCGAATACATGTTATTGTCTTATTTTAGGTATTTAAAGAATCCCGTGCAATGTTTTCTTTCTGTATTGTCAAATGTGCAACGCCGGGATTACCTACTGTATTATATTTTTATAAAGATTAAATCGTTAACTCTACCGGAATTGGGTACTGTACTGCGAAGTCACAATTGTTCACAGTTTTCTATGTAGAAATTTTATAACAACATTTGATGAAAAGTGCTTGTACTTAGCTATCAATTCAATGTTGAGGGGTCACTGATGACAAAATACTATTAGGTCAAATATATTTGTTCTATTTTATATTGGCCACTTTTCAGAAATGTTTATTTATTTAAATGCATGATAGCACACTATTACAATGCTATCACATATTTTCTAACTCTAGAGATGCATACATTACCAAAAATCAGCATTATTCCCCATCAGATGGTACCGACCAACCGTCTGGCTCATGACCGTCTGGACTACCAGTATCGTTTCGTGTTTTGAAAATAACAGGTCTCTCTCGGTCGGCACAAAGAATAAACAAGGGATATTTTTCTATACATCGTGTTTGTTTTGATGTTGGTATGAAATGGGTTAAATCCGCAATTTCACAACGTGTTTTTCGTCCACGGCCCTTTTTCTCGGCTGTACTTGTACCCCTAGAAGTTGCCTTCTGAAGACTCGATACTGTTCGATACCACCGAAAATGACAACAATATTCAATTCGACACACAACAGTAGTTCGCAACGCATTGAATCACTTATAGTTCAAAATTCCTTTTCTCTGTAGATGAGAGCTTCAGTTGCTTCAGTTGCTTCAGTCTGGTTTTAGTATCGAATCCTCATGGTGCTTAATTTAGAAATGTTCGCCTGTTGAAACATCTTAAAAGAAATTATAATTTTTTGTAAAAATTATTATTTTCAATAATTATGATACTACAATTATTGCTATGATGGTAAGAGTATTGATGGGAAAAAAAACATAGAAGCGGTTTAAAGTACTTTGGAATGTAATTTTCTGAGAACAAATAAGTTTCGTATAAAACTGTTCTGGCGCCATCAGCAATTTCTAAATTGCTAATGACTCCAGACAGAACAACAGTGATCTGTAAAATTGCCGGTGAGTAATTAGAATGAATATAAAAAAATATAAAGTTAACCAAATCAAAACACAAGGAACAGAATTCAGACTACAAAATGATTTATTAATCTTTATATATGAAAGTGTCTGTATGTATGTCTGTCTGTATTTGTGCACGTTCCAAGTTGTAGGCCACAATTCTGCACCTAGGCAGCTGAAATATGGCATTGGGGTACATATTTTCACATTGAAGGTCATAGGTTATGTGACATTTTGGAATGTATATTAAAATTAAATTAGTTAAACATTTTTACCTAATATCGCTTATTTAAAAAAATTAATATGGGGCCAAAACTGTTTTTTTCAAATCCCGAATTTCGGTTATTCAAAAAAAAAAAAAGAAAAAAAGAGGCCCCAGCTCTTTTTTTCTATTTCTTTTCCCGCTCAAGTGGGTGAAGGGACTGCAGCTCTTTTTTTACCAATTTTGTTTCGCTTAAAGAGCGCAACTTTTTAAAAAAGAATATTACCGATGCATCGCTTAAGCTTTTAACTGATGAATATATATATATATTCGTCTGGGTAATACTATGTTAATACATTTTAAAACCTTCGTTTCATACTTTTTATTTTAATATTTACTGTTTTTAAAGTATCATTTTAATATTTTCAGGTGATTTTTGTTATTATATCCATGAATTCAAATATAGATATTTTACTCTATTACAATATTTTGATATTAAATAAGTTCTTGTTACGTCTTTGCTTTTTGTTAGTTTGTGTTTAGCTGTGTTGGTTAAAACGCGTTTGGTTTTTGACCGTATTTAGCTGTCTAAGAAAAGCGAGAAACAAAAAGACACGTGTGTTCAGCCTGATGGCTGCTGGTCAAAAGACTGATCTTAGCTACCGAAAACGAGACTTCGCCTGGTAACTTCCGTTATCAGATCGAGGCTTCGTCTAAGCTTCCGGTACGTTACGATCGGACGAGTTGCTTGCCTTTTATTTACATTTAAATCACGAAATAGAACATATAGACATTACAACACTCACCTTTTCTTTTTAAATTTAAAATTGAATTACATTTTAAATTTCCGTAAAGTAGCTTACTGGAAATGTTCATTGTATAATTATTTCATACGTCTGTTCAGTTCGTTTGTATTTTCTTTCTTTACGTATCCGTTCAGTTCGTTCGTATTTATCTTTACGTTAGTTTTCCAAGTAAGTGATTTTAGTTGGCTTTTTTGTAAAAAAAACTTTTTTTAAATCACGAAATACAATACATGGACAAAATAGACATTTTTTGACAAAGTTTTGCAAAAACTGTTATTTTGAAAAATGGTGTAAGTTTGATGATATAGCGGCGACAAATGTTGAATATCTCCATAACAAAACGTTTGAGTGAGCAAGAAATATAACTAAAAATGATTTTTGTTCTTAATTTGCAATTGCTGTTTGCCGTAACGATTTTTAAAGGAACAAACATGCCTAGGTTTTGCTTCGACAATACGAACATAAATCTAGCATTGTTTGTAATGTTAAACTGAAACTAATTTCAACTTTTTTAATACTTATTTCTAATCAGTATTTTCTAAGGTCAGCTATCTAATGTTCCGTATCTGTAACATTTTGGAACTCATTCATACAATATAACATTACGATATTTCGTTGATATCAGTTTAACCGTTATCCACCATATTTATATCTGCAAGCTCCTTTTTCATTAAACAATTAAATGGCCATGGTATTATTATTAATATGCAAAACACACCAACATAGCATTTTATCAGCTACTGGAACTTGCTGTTCGATCCTGTTTGTAAAAACTACTTTTGTCATTTGACTTCTGTTCTTTGAAGAGTCAAAACGGCCGTTAAACATGTATAACCTAAACAATTAAAACAGATGAAAAGTTAGTCTCGTACCTTTGTCGGAATAGTTTCAGTGTATAAATTGGTAACGCCATTTGGTAATTTTTAAGATCAAAAGTGGGCAAATTTGGTACTGAATAAAGCTATTTGGTTTAGAAAAGAATGTTGGTCCAGAAACAAAGATTTGGTCTTAACCTCGAATTTCTGAGACTAAATACATGAAAACGGGTTACGGTACTTCCGTCTACATACCACTTTAGCAAATATAAGTTTTGTCTAAATCACTTTGGTCTAAAATCACTTTTGCCCCCACATATCTCCAAAAGTTCTCAATGAATTTCAATTACATTTTGTCGAATTAGATTTAAAAATATTTATTTTAATCCATTTTCCCCGCAAGCTTAGTCTGGTGATGGATTTCAAGTTCTTTGATTATGTTGGTACTGAAGCTACTTCATTTGGTCCCAAGATCAAACACATTTAGTCTTGTGCGGTAGCACTTCTCTAGCAACCCTGCGTAGAACAGGTCAATGACATATTTACCAAGGGAAGCATGCACTCGTCTTCCCCTATTCAACACTCGCATTAAATCACATTTATTTGTTTGGCATATTAGGAATACAATACCTAGGCGAAGAGTTATTTTGACACGCTGGCCTTTAACCTACATATGCGTTTTTCTTACCTGAAGAAAATTCATTTCTATATCTTTGATTTATTTTCTTTGTTATGAGTTATTCGAGCTTAAATCTAAAATAAGGAAATTGTCATACAACTTGACAATCAAGGAATGGATAAATTTGTATCCAACTGAATATGATAATTATAAAGACAATGATTAATTAGGAATCCATATCAGCCCGGCATCGGTGTTAGCGATTGATAAACGGGCGACCTAGATCGTATAAATGAATAAAGAAACGAGCGCCGTGCGGGGATCGAACCCGCGTCCACACTGGAAGCAACCTATACGCGGTCCTAATATTTACCACTGAGCTAACGGCACTCTCATTGCTAGGCAGCGGTCAGAAACATACACATCCGCTCGCCTCCTTATT
>VCCN01005374.1:1402243-1415064 GCA_006491835.1 Architeuthis dux | reverse complement strand
TAATATATATTTTTTAAATCCAGAATCTATATTAGAGAATCCCAATCCAAGCCAGAATACCAGGTCTAGTTACCGTAAATAAGAAGAAATACTTATCAGATAGTGGATTTCACTGTTCCAGCAGACCACAGCATAAAATTGAAAGTGAAAAGGTTGACAAATATCTAGATTTTGCAAGATAACTGTTAAAAAGGGTGGAAAATGACCACAACAGTTGCGTCCATGGTTGTTGCAGCGCTTGGAACGCTGAACGGTCCCAAAGAATCCAGAAAAAAAGGCTTGAAGAACTGAAAATCCAAGGAAGAATGGAGACCATCTAGACGACATCATTATTGAAAACAGTTAGGAGACTTGCTGTCACGATCTCCAATGTAAGACATCGGTTAGCCCTGGTGTGAACATTCAATATGCGGGGGAAAATTAGAAGATAGGATTATTTAACTATACACGATTATTTCTCCATGGTACAAACAACTAATTCGTTCATTTCAATCATAATTGATAAGTTTTTTTAATTTCATATTTCGAAAGAGGTGCCGAATTAAGAAGATTTCAGCCTATGCAAAACGCCTATAAATTTCATCGCCTTAAAAGTGGCGATTTGTTCACATGGTCCACAGTAGCAAATGCTGTCCTGCCCTCAAGGCCATGGGCGTCCAGGAAGGGTGGTATATTCGGAATATACCTTAGTGGCATTCAACCCATGGATAAGTTGTTGAACTCGCCACCAATTCTAGTGTGAGCAAACACGACCCACTGTATAATCAAGATGTCAGATGGGGCACTTGACCGTTGATGAAGACGCGTGACCAAACCCCCGGGCGACACGATGGAGTGGGCACCAGCGAATGATAATACATTGTATATGGGAACATTAAGCTGGGATTACATAAAACAATGATACTGCATCATTATCCTTTATTGAATATACGTATAAACGTGCTCTGGTTTTGCTGCTGCTAAAGACTTTAATCCTTCCCTTTGTATCAGTGAGAGTTAATACCCATCGTATTTTGTCCGTAATGCCCACACCGGATATCGTTTGTCAGGTAAGGGATTAGGGAGTGCTTATAGTGACCCCTTGATCCCCGGCCTCTATAAGGTTCCAACTTTCAAACACCCTTATTAAAAACTATTAATTAACAACTAATAACATTTAACAACTACAGGTAATTCTGTTTGTACATTCTATTGAAGATTCACTTGGTTTTGACTTACCAGCGGTGAAAATGAATGAAATTCTTAACTTTTAATTCACTGGAATGTTACGCATTCCTTAGTTTTTAAATTGACATGAACAAACTTTGGTTTTACATTTGTTATTGGCCAGTGTTTCTGTTCTGGAACAGACAAATAGCTATTTCAAACATATTGATTTTTGCATGGATTAATATTTAAATTTGTATACTTGATATATGCTTTACCACATTCTTTACCATATTACCAGTATGTTGTGTAAATACTAAGCCTATCAACCTTTTTTTTGTTTTATTTTATTACTTTTTACGAATAATTACGTCTTCTGATCTGCATTGCAATATGAAATGATATTTCAATATGAACTCTTCCGCCTTATCTGTATCTGTATAAACAAAGATGTCCAAATGTGCCTTCTTCTCTCTGATCCTCTTTTATTTTATTTATATTTATCATAGAGGGAGTAGAGGAGCATAAGGCCTCAAATACAGACAATCAACAGAGCACTCCATTTCACTCCTCTCTCATTTGCCATACCCTTTTCAGCCTAACGGTGGTGGATAAAAACAGGATAACTAATGGAGAAGGAAAGGGGCCCCAAAAGAAACTTTGTACCCCCTGATAAAAATCCTCTCAGAGGCAAACGTTCTAATGATTTTTAACTGGTAATTCTAATTCCCTCACCCCATTTTGAGACCATCAAATTACCGTAAATTCTTTTATCTTTTCAGGATTTTGAAGGACGCCATTATCTGTACGCATGGATGTTTGGTATGGTTTTGTACCTATTCATGGAGTCTTTGATCAGCTGGTGTTTCGTCTATTGGTGCTATAAAAGAGACATGGTCCTGGTAAATGCTTAAATTCATTTTCACCACATTTTACTTGATAATGTTACTTGGTAGAAAGCAAGATGCGACCAGTAAAATGCTTCTTATTTTCACTCACAGACATAACTGATATCCCCTTGGAATTGGTCATTGCACAGGATTTTCGATTGCAAATATTCCTTTTAATAATTCAGAAGATGTTATTTGAGTAATTATACAAAACGTTTGGTTCCATAGTCTTGCTCACTGGCCTCAAATTAGATAATTTTGTTCCATTTATTCAAAATATATTTAATTCGTTAATAAAAGATTACGTACAATCTATGACAATTTTGAGGTACTCTGACCTTCTCATGTGATCAAATTGGCGCCTTTCTACGCTATAGCACGACATGACTGCGCTAAAACATACGAATGAAAATGCTGTCGGAAAAGGGAAAATCTGAGTTTTGAGAAAACCTTATTCAGACGAACATTTTTAAAGCAATAAAACTCAAAAAACGTTTTTGTCCAAGTGTTCTCTGATCATCTTCACCTGCCAGATTGGATATACATAACTATGAATTCAAATGTTACGTAATGGGGGTGGGAAAGCAATTACAGACGCTTTTCTCTCTTAGTCTATTCTCTTTATTGATTCAGTACTGCGAGCGAATCTTCAAGATACAGAAAGAGACAATCCTTACGTTTTTTTTTAATGTGACGGCTGCTAGATTTTAGGGGGATTGTCAGCCCAGTCACCGACATACGCACTGTTTGGTAATGGTACTGTCATTTTTCGGGGTCAAGTAGTCTCAATTAGCTATCTTCCTTCTCGTCCCCTATGCTAAAGGTTTCTTCATCTTCCTCGCGTCTTCCAATCTTCTTAGCTGCTGTCACATTCACGTCTGAATATAAAGGGCCCTTAGGAAACATTTTTCTTTCCATTTCATTCTTTCCTATACATCCTCTGCTTTCTCTCTTTCCTTTTCTTTCATATATTTGTCTATCCTTCTTTTTTATTCTTTGTTCCCTGTCTCTGACTCTCTTTTTCTCTCTTAGGCGAGTAATATTTTCTTTTGTTGTACGTCTTCTCACCATGACGGCAAAATCGATCTTCTCAAATCGATTGCATCTCCAGCGTGCATTTCACACGCTGGGTGTTAAGGCGCCATCTTCTCCCGTCAGTCCCGAAACCACAACTTCCCTAACTGCTCATGTGTTCTCTTATTTATTGAAAATGTTGACAAAGAAAATGATAAATTCGGTCATGCTCAAATTTGGCGATGTAGACAAAGGAATGAACAACGTTTCTACAGCACGTCCCCCTCCCTGGTCCAAAGTTCGGTCAGTTCCTGACATATATAAATTGGTTAGAGTATATTTCCTGGGGTCTTTGTTTTAAACATGACACTTGCTTAAAATACTGGTCGGTCTGTGTTTTTGCAAGTCCCAGGACAGTCCTTTTGGCTTAGTTTGTTTTAAAATATCGGTCGAGGTAATTTTCTCAAAATTCGACCGCTTCCGACACACATAATTTGGTCACCTATGAGACCAAATAATATTCTGCTGATACGCGAAGATTCAGGTGGCTGGATTAATAGTTGTTCTCCGAGATTATTTGCTTTTTCGACTGATACCTAAATCTTAGTCAGAAAAAATATTATTTAGTTGTTTTTTTTCGACTGACATATTTGTCTTTCTAAACTAATATCTATTTACCTTCAGATTTGACAACTGACATTTGTTTATTAATGCACTAAGCTTTGGTATCTAGTGGCCGGGATGAGGTTTATCCAGAAAAACCCAACTTCTAATCCGTAAGTTAATTAACTGGAACAGATTGGCTTGTACCATCTTACTAGAGTGGTTTTTTCTATCTTGCCACATTGTAATAATGTAACAAAAAAGGTTGGGGATGTTAGTCTTTTAAAAAGTATAAGTGAGTTGCGATGAAATCCCACTGAAAAGATTGATAAACTAGGGAACGTTTTGTCATAGCTTATGAATGCTATCAGGATTATCATATAATTAAACATCTGTCACGTGGACTTTATTTGTTAATTAATGAATAAATCAGCTTAAAAAGTAAAAACACATGAGAAGAATTAATTGCTTTACTTCGTAGGCTAAACACAAGACAAGTCCTGTTTGTTTCCTGGATGTGTGCTGTATCGAGTGGCCACAAATTTCGTTTGGTTTATTAAGTAAAAAATAAAAGACATTTCTTTTACTATATACATCAAATTTAACAACATATTTGCCGTTTTGTTCCACTATATTTAGCTATCTTTGAGGCAACTTCATAATTCCTTCCTCTCAGAATCTTTTGGGCATGGAACTGCTAGCTTCCGTTTGCTAGAGGAAATTGAAATGTTTTTCATTAAGAGGATTCTGTAAAGACTGGTATAAATGTTAATCGGAAGGTGCAATATCTGATGAATACGGTGGATGAGTAAAAAGTTCATAGCCAAGTGGTGACAATTTTTGCCTGGCCACCGAAGAAACATGCAGTGTAGATAATTCGCCATTTCATACTAATTCCAGATGTTTTTCGTCCGTCGATTGCTGCCTTCATCGGTCTAATTGGGAGCAGTACTTGTTCGAATCAATCTTTTGGTTATCTGGGAGGAGTTCACAGTATATGACTCCCTTCCAATTTAACCATATACACAGCATCACCTTGTTTGGATAAGGATCTGCCTTTGGTACGGTTAGCGGTGGTTCATTTCGCTTGCCTCACGTTGATGTAAAGTATCCAGTTTTTATAAATCACAATTTGTTTAAAAAATGGAATATTTAATTATAGTCCAGTAGGTTTGTCCCTCTTACTTTATGTGGAAGCCACACATCAAAGCGACTAATATAACCAAGCTGGTGCAAATGATTTTCAACGCTTGGATTTGGATATTTTCAGTACGTTGGCTCGTATCGTATAACTTTGAGTATTCTCAAGTAATGATTTGATCGCTATCAATCTCAACTGTTTTATCCGACAGTCGGGCATGGTTTATCGAGAAATTTCCAGCATGAAAGTTCACAAACCACTTTGACACATTCTATCATTCACAGTACCGTTTCCATAAACAGCATAATATGCTGAAAATGTTGCTTGTTTTCTCCCATCTTCAATCAACAAAAATACGCCAGTTTTGACAATTCATTTTTGTATGTACATTGATATGATAGCTGTTACAACACAGGCGATCTTTTTGAGTAAAGTCAGTTAAAACTAAACGCTCTTAATGCCATCTAATGAGAAAAACATAACATTTTTGAATAACCCAATATGTATAATTCCCCTACTATCAGAACTCAATCATCAGATAAAACTTATTTCGTCCACTGGAACACATTGTTTATCCCATACTGATCGGAGAGTTTAACTTAAAAGAGTGCACTATTTATTGTTTAGTTACTGATTCTCCATTTGCATCATCCACTATTTTCAAAGAAAAATATCAAATCAGCTGTGCTTGCACGCTGTTTGACTATACATTTTGTTTGTCGAAGATTTGGAAATCAGCTGAATATTGTCAATGAAATTCACAATTTGACGGAAATCTACTTTATTTTTGTAGAAATTCTGTCTAATATTTGATGCATCCAAGCTATGCAAACTGTAATGGGAACAATCAGTCAACATCTGAAATTTGGTTGGCATCTTATTTCTGTAGGAGGAATACATTCTACGTTTCTACATTCGTATGATTGTTAAATTTGCAATACAAATAAATCTAAATATCAGCACATGATATAATCGACATTTAAAAGTTCATTAATAGAAATTAAACCTGACCAAAACTATATTATTTAATTACAATTAAGCTTTGTTTAAATTATACATGTTTCTGCAAAGACATTACTGTTAGCAACAATTAAATCTACCCAGTGTCGGATTAGCTATGTAGCAAGAAAAGCAAATGTTACGTGTCCCACAATTTCATGGGCCCCGCGCTAAACTGTTGCAAAATATCATTTGCGATTCCATGAGTCTGCACGTGTTCTATTACTATACCGCCTTCAACTTTTATGAACGACTGGGTGTTAAAGGTTAGCGATTTTAGCCGATTATCACGTTTAATTGGGGTATGGTTTTAACACAGTAATTAATATGATACATATACAAATCATAAATACGAAAGTATTTGAAACTGAAGTCTAGCCGCTGCACAAAGATCAAAACGAAAACAAAATATTACAATATTTATGTATATTTTCTTAATTTCGGGCCCGTTTATAACTTATGCTACTAGGTTAATCCGGCCCTGAGTCTCTACCCCTCAACAGTTAGAACGTATTTACATGGCCAAAGGATTAGGTTGAATGAGATCTCCTGCATCTTTATAAAAAAGGGAAACATTTTAAATACAGAAATGTATTTAATACAATCACAAAGTTTACGTATGAGAATTTGCTATCTTTTGTAACTTTTATAGGTTTTTAATAAATATTTTATGCAAAAATTGTTCTTTTAGAAATTGTGCAGAAGCATTGTGCTACACACCCGTATGCACAATTCTGATTATAGGGTTCCTCGCCAATTTGCCGTTGCCTCTATCTCACTCCGCCGATTGTGGTATATAATAACGGAAATTTCTTCTAATTTGGAACTGTCACTAGTCAATCTGGCCATGTCTATTCCAAGACTTTTATTATTGCTAAAATAAAAAAGGCTGTCGTGGGTTAGCCTTATGATGGTGTATCTGTGTATTCGATTATATGTACAAATTTAAAACTATGTCAGGAAAAATCTCGCAAGCCTTATATTGACCTATTTGTTGAATTGACTCCAAATATCATGAGATTTTAACTAATCCGTTGTCTTAGTTTTATGGAAAATGGCACAAACAAATAATAAGAGCCAATGACTATTATTGCAATTAGTAGTGAAAGAAAGGTTATTTTTAAAAAAAAAGATCAATGAGCACCTTCGATTTGATAGAAAGCATCGGCAAGAGAAATAGATGCTGATGACGGCAGCAAGACGGCAGCAAGACGGCGTGTGCAGATTTCATTTATTTGATTTCCTTACTGCTCATTGAATAAATAACTGACGTATCGCGATCGTGCTTGCGAACATGAATAATCAGTGTGTACATCTGATCCAAGGCGTTGTTAGTCTTTGTTTAATTAGCTTTTTGTACGGCTTATTATAGATTTACAATGTGAATCAGGCTGTGTAAATAAGTAGCAGAAGCTTACATTACAAATGTAATGACCACAGCCAATGTAGAAGGTTTCTTACTTTTTAAAAGCTAAAGACATGAAATATGTTTATGTTATGATTCATTGACATCATTGAATCCCATCAATCAATTAAAAAAAAGACAGAAATAGTCTGCTATTGTTTATTCATGATTATTGTGGATATTTATTAATTTTAGTCTGGCACTGGTCTATAATTATAGGAGACTCAGAGAAGGTAGAGCTTGCGAAACCAGCTCGCTTGCGATCTCTAGACGACAAATCTCTATATCCAGTTTTGATAGGGATTTCATAGAAATATGTCTAAACAGAGATTTAAAGAAAATTAGTTTTTTTTTCTTTTTGGTTTTTATATTTTTGATTTACAACCAATTTACTTGTCTTCTTTATTTCCTTCTATTTAAAAATGTTAAACTTTTCATAATCGCTAATAAGCTATCTTCACTATTAGAAAGCGTGTCTAAGTTCTATAATTACTTGAGCTCACGTACGACACGCCTATATTTAGTCAAATGCCAAGCTGACTCGTACAAAACAATCACAGCATCAGAATTGTTTTTTTGTTGTTGTCTCTGCTGCAGTTGTAAGTTCGAGTCGATAAGGAAGGTTTTTGAATATTTGATCCTATTCTTAACTATTGAAGATAATCTTAACGATCAAAGATAATCATAGGCTTTCGAGCCAGGGGGCCAAAATTCGGACAAAACAGTGATTTGTACTAACTGTGTATTGTCAATTGATAAAAAGACTGTTCATTGGAAATTAATAGTTGTGTTTTTAACTGTGTAAAATTTCGGTCAAATTAAGCCCCCTGCCCCCCTTAACCAAAGAGTTTATATTTTATAATACTTTACTAAAGTTCGATTAGGGATTAAAGATTAATTTGGGGAAAACTCCCATAACACTCTGACCGTAAGTGTAAAGATACCAATATTTCAAGTTGAATCGAAGGAATATGAAAATGGTATAAATCAGCAGATGGAGTTGATAAAAAAACAACAACAAGAAACCGTGGGAGAGATGACAAAAATATTTAAGAAAGGCAAAATTATGATAAATTGCCGAGGTTTGGCTTGTTGCTACAAAAAAACCTACGAAAAGGAAAACTGATTTCAAACTAGCAAAAACGCCTTTCTTCCAAGCAGCTGGTCTTATATCTACTTCACAATTTAAGTGGGATTTTTCTGTTCCTCTGTCAGTAACAATTGACTCTTTTACTTAAAGGTAACAATTTTGCCGATAAAAATATCTCCTATCCACCATTTGAAACAATTAACTCTTCCACTGAAACCAGTTCAGTAGTTTCTTTTCTAAAACAAAATCATCTCATGGAAATTCGAATGTATCCGTGAATTGTTTTCATCCAGTTTGGAAAAAAGAAAGTTTTGCATTGTGTAAATGGCGACAGTTTTTGCAGGCTAATTTGGCGTGGTCTAACAGCATTTTTCTTTGAAAAGTGACAGCAGTGTTAATTTTGATACTCCAGAACAGTGGTTTATTGTATGACGGCACACTAAGAAATATATTTGACCTACGCGGCACACCAACCCTTTAAAATATGAATATACATTGCTATATATTAGACGATAATTAGGTAGTCGACCAACTGTAAAAATGAAATGAATTAGACGAAAACATTTCAGTAGTCAATGAACGAAACTGTTATATCAGCATAACTGATATACGAACTCATAATTCGTTTTCCATTTCATCTGTCGCTAAAAAGGTTGAGATCCAACAAAATCTAGTGATAAAACGACTAGATTGGCAACTATGTGGCGAAAGTCGGACAGACATAATACCCGTAGTGGACATGTTCAAGGCTCGAAATACATTTGTATATATGGAAAAATTAAAGCAGCACACTTGTGAGATGTTTGCGGCATTATACCGCGGTATACAGAGAACCGCAGCTCTAGAATAACATTTTACGATCAATAAGATAATCTGATTTTCATTTTCTTTTTAATCATAACAGAATTATCTAAAGATAATTATAATAAAAAAAAAACAACAGCAACTAGGGAATAGATTTATTTCAATAGCGGCCGTGTGATCATTTTGTGCCTGGACGATTCCATGTAGTGACGATGATATTTATGGGGAAGAAACAACTTATTTGGAAGCTTGATGTGAAACAAATTCTGCTGTAAAAAGTCGAGGTTTATCTAAAAAATGCTGCGCAATTTACAACCGTAAGAGAATGACATTGGATAAAAGGAATCGTTTCAAAACGTTTGTTCAATAGTTAGATCTTTTATTTTCTACTTCCTACAGTATTTACTCTGACTAAGAATACAATTTGAAAATGTGTAAAGAAAGTAATAAACTGAAACGCTGTGTTGTATTAGAAACCGTTAACCAAAACTGTCAACATAGGTTTCTTCAGTTTTTAAGTTGGACTGGCTGGCTATGTATTTATCACGCGTACAGGCCGCACCAATGGAGCTAGAGGGCTGACAATTTAAAGATTTACTCCTGTCTAGAAAAAATTTTTTTTTTTGTTTCATGAAAATTCCCCCGTTAAATGGGTGTTTAGTGTGTGGTTTATTGGTCCCTTAGTTTGTGTCGGGCAGCATTCACGCTTGTTTTTTAAAAAATTGACTTCTTTTAGTGATTACTGCCCAATAAAAGGCGAGAGAAGTAACTTATTCATTGATCACCCATTTTTAACTGATTACCCCCAACACGGCATGCTGCCAAATGACATTGGTCACATGACGGTTTCTATTGAGTGACTAACCAGATCTGTTTCTATATTTGTTGTTCATTATCCAAATAAAATAATCTGTTTTTTACCTTGAAAAGGCAATTAATAAACAAGTATTTATCTTGTTTAACTATTTGAGTTGGATAAGCAAGGCGTTGACCTTGCATCATTTTCATTAGATATCTCAAAGGAGATTAACGATGATTTGTGATGATGCAACAGATTATAGAGAATTATCAACTCCCAATGACATCTCCCCCCCCCCTGCTGCCTGATCCACTGACTGACCATCAATACAACAAAGACAAACACCTGATATTTGAGGTTACGATCGGCGTCCAATTGGCACGTTTAGTCGTTGGAGAATTTCATCCACTCACAACGTTTTTTTATCTAGTTACAGTGTAAATATACATACATACATGCAGTGATGGAAATGGGTTTTGGGACCTAGGTAAACGTTAAATCTTGGTTTTGAGAACCTGATATGCGGTAATGTCTCCATTAGTAGACATTGAATATACAAAAGAAACCTGGACATTGAGAAGTAGGTATACGCCGTAACTCCGCGTACACCCCCCCATTTCCATCCCTGTACATACATACATACATACTAACAAACAAACGCACACACACACACAAACAAACAAACAAACACACACACTACGTTATCAACAAAGCAAATGATTTGTCCACATCACAAGTTTAATATCCAAAAGAGTGGATGGCCACATTCGAGTGAAGCTGAACGTCACTCTATCGTAAATGTTTCTTTTTACTTTTTTGTTTACGCATTTCTACTTTTGCATTGTGAGAAAAATTCCTTTCTAGAATTTCCCGGAATAAAAACTAAAATCTGCCTGTTTCAGTTCCTTTTACCAGTTCACCACACACACACACACATACACACACACGCGCACACACGCGCACGCGCACAACATACGCACACAGAAGCACGCACAGACACACACAGACACACACAGACACACACAGACACACGCACACGCTCACACATACACACATACACACACGCGCGCACACACACATATAAACACACACGTTAACAGATTGACATACCTACACTGATGCATGTACCAAATGTTGTAGCTAACAATAGCAGTAAATGTAACTATTTATTGTAAATCTAATGTTTTCTTTATTATTAAGATTGACAGGACATTCGAGCAGATTGATTAAAGTTGCAAACGAAATAAATAAAACTGAAAATAAAAGTGTTGATGTTTGTCGGCATTCTCTGTCCATGAATTTACTATCACTTGAATTGTTGGGGGGAAAAATACCTTGTTTTCTGTCAAGATTAACCAATGAAATAAGTATGAACAAAATGGACGAACATTTCAGCGTGAAATCGACACGTGAGAAATTTTTTAAATCTGACAAAAATCAGCATATTATTCGATTTCAGTACAATTTTCGATACTTATTTATTAAAGGGAAAATTTAAAAAAAATAATTTTCCGTTCACTCATGTAAAAAAATTGTTCTTCTGCGAAACGGAAAAGAACAATTTTTTTACATATGATTCTTACCTCACCTTTTATTAGTTTGATGATTTATCTATTTTATTAATGATGCTCTCGTTGATTTTTACACATTTTACATATATATCCCTGGAGATACTAATTATGCTTACCATTTTTAGAATAATATCCGGGAATTGGGATTAAAAAAACAGGAGAATTAAGTAAAATAACTTTCTTTTCGGAAATCTTTAGGTTTTATTCGTATTTAAAAAAATGTTTCATCATTTTTATCGATTTATTCCGATATCTTATACATTTTTTAAATGCATTCTTTTATTCTTTCTCTGTCTTGGTTCGACTGAAACTTATATAAAAATATTATAACAAGGGTGAATAATTAAATATAGTGAAATGATGACAAAATATTTACCGCCTGTATTTTTAATATATTTTATTCTGTTTATGTAAATTGATTGCTATTTCAAATTATGGGAGCAGCTGTCGTGCATTTTAATCTTGTTTATTTTTTTCCACTCAAATATATGTGTACTGCATTTTTTAAATCAGATGTCGGTTACACGCTTGAAATGTTTTTCATTTTTGTACATTTTGTTCATACCTACAATGAAAGTAACAACGTAATTGATTTCAATATTACTGTTTTAAATATATATATATATATATATGTCGAACATATACGTTTCTTTGCTTTCAGTTTGTGTTGATCAGTTCTATCATATTCTGGGTTGGACGCACTATTATTTTGGTGAGTACAATTATTATTATTATGATTATTATTAGTCAGTTTGGAAGCCAGAAACAGTCATTTAGACTTTTCCTGTTCATCGTTCACTCAAAGTACACATCACCTCTATCGTATTAAAACTGAAACTCTGTTTGGCATTTCAGAGCTGGCAGAAATGAAATTAGGGTGGAAGATTGTTTTTGCGACCATGAGAGAGAGAAACAAAACACAGCCCAAAAAACCCACACCATATAAAAAGAAAAAAAAAGTGAAACAAGGAGGGGAAGAAGGAGGGGACATTTTGTTTGAGAATCTCTTTGAGTTTAGCGTTTTACTTGCTTCTAGACTTTAGAACGTAACTTAAGATAGAATTGGAACCCTGGTGTTGAAAGTTATATTTTCAAATGGGGTATTACGAAAATAAATATATTACAATGTTTTATTGACAACCGGAGTTATATACTTGAAATAGGCGTTTTTTGACAGGAGTTGAATGCGTCATTAAGCCAGCTTCAGTGTAGTTGGGCTGTGATTAAACTAATAAGAACAATGGTAGTTACATTTGGTATGTCCGATATCAGAATAAAAGAAAATATTGATATTCGCAGATGTGACCGTCTTTTCACTTGCTACTCTTGCCGAGAAGAAATTTGTTCTAACACCAGTGG
>VCCN01005374.1:1380613-1392750 GCA_006491835.1 Architeuthis dux | reverse complement strand
ATAGCTATGTTCTTGTAATTTGTCTTAACTAAAAGTCTACTTGGGAGTTTTGCTGGCCTGTATTTTACATGTATCATTTACTTCAGATATATAACACATTTAACCTATGTGCGTATAACTTGTCAGTTCCAATTAGATGCAATAAACGGACTTTGATGTGTATATTTTGTGATTTGTCGTGTATTTTAATGTTTGTGTCTGAAGGCCCACAAGGTCTAAATTTGGCCCTGACTATACCAGCCGTAACCTAGTAAGTTCCAAGCATAGTCATTTATTTATTTTACATTGAATTGGGTAGGTAATTATCATACTTATGCTAAATACGTATTGGGGCGGGTACAAGCGTTATGAAAAAGATTTTGAAAATGTTTATGTTGCAAAAGCTCATCAAACATAAAAGTCTGAACTACTAAAATGTAATAAATATTTTTGTTTGGTCTGCCTTTTGCGCTTCCCCGGTTTTTATTTAAAAATATGTTAATTCAGCAATAAGGAATCTTTTCAGTTTAGTGAACTGGAAAAAAAAGCATATTACTCTAACAGTTTTATGCACCGATTTCAACTTTTTGAAAAATTATTACATGTACATAAAATGATAAAAACAAACTAATTATGACTCTGAATAGAGGTTAGATGGTTAAACGCGAACAAACATGTAACAAAAGAACTACAGGCATATCATGCTCACATTTTATGGCAACGCAGTATATTGTTAAATACAATTATTAACCTAACCTGATGATTTTTAATTACCAAGTTTTATCAATTAAATCGTCAACTTTGTCAAACCGTCAGCTTTGTCAACGGCTGTGTTTTTGTGTTAATGTTTAGCTTAACCAACTTAATCTAACAAAGATAACTGTATGTGAAATTATCTGGACATACTAACCTAACTAGCTGTGTTTTCTCTTAAACCCCGAAAGTAGGCTACATGATGGAACGTCAGCAGATGTGTATCAGTGCTTATATAGCCTATACTTCATATATATATATATATGAAATCAGTGTATAAAACTATGTAAGATTCATGAGTGTACATTTTAAAAATGTGCAGTTCATCGAACTGAAAAGGTCTGCAATAAGATGTTTAAGATATATTTCAGCAAAATTTGGGAGTGGCTAATTTTGTACGCCAACCGTGAATCTTTTTATAGAAACAAAATTACTTGAAATTACGTTACGGATTGAACATCTGATATGCAAGGAATTTACAATGGTTTTTCAACCTTGCTGAAGAGTGGGTCACCCGGACAAATTCATGTTTGGTGTTATAGTCATATAATAAATCTTGTAATTAGTGATGCAACTTGATTACCTGTTCCTGCTACTTAACTCTTCTTTTTGTTAAATGGAATTGTAGTTTTTAAAAAAAGAGTCCTATAAAGGAATGAATGTGTGGGATCAGACAAGTGAAAACTCAGTCAGCACCGCTTTCAAACCATTGGTGAAACACGTTGGTGGACAAAGGATGTTGCACGTACCAACATGTTTCTCTGGGAAATCCGTTAAGTTCCCTATATAAAGAGGTAAGTTCTTCCTCCCAATAGTCTTGCAGAAGCAGAAAAACTCTCCTCTGATATACGAGTGTATGATGATTGAATGTTCTACAAGTAGCACATTTACCAGTTTAGATGATAGTAAAATGTTATGTATTAGAATGGGCTGTTACATTAATTATTAAGAGCCATGTTTAAGTTTGCCCGAAAATATTGAGTTCCCACGTGGTTGGAACACCACGTTCGACAAGACTTCCGTTTATCGCCAAATCCGTGACGTCACGGAGAGAGTCGCCATCTTCGTCTTTAGAACGTAAACAAGCGTGTGGATCCGTCATTTTGGAATTGCGGCGAACCCACGTGTTGAGAATGAAGTCAAACAAAGGAATTTCAATCAAATAAAGAAATAAAGACAAATGCACATATCTATAGACATACATTTAAAACATACATTTGTTGGATCAAATCCTACAATAATTGGTGTATTACCGGTATAAAAGCTGGTAAAAGAGTTTTGTTTAGAATGGGTTAATTACCAATAAACAGTAGCTAATTGTTGTAACCTAGTATAGAAAGAAAGAAGCAAGGAGCCATGAACGGAGAAAGCCGCACGTGGATGTCACATGATGTGAACGGAGGTTGGCTGGAGTGCAAAGGGCGGAATCGCCATTTTGTTTTTGGAACATAAAATGACCACGTTGGTTAGCCATCTTGAGACAACGAAATCAGTTAATACAATAATAGAATAAAGGAAGAAAGTCTATACGAACACAAATTAAACAAATGCAAATATTTGTAGACATACAAATTACATGACATTTAATATACGAAGACAATATAATGTTGCATACGTTTTTGATTGAAATAAAGAAGATGAAACAAAAAACGATCGTTTCGAGAGAATGAAATTCTTATCGGGAGACATAAAAGAGGGAATAGGTTAATTTGACTAACCCTAAAAAGTGACTATTGAAATGGGGAACACACGTGGCGTATGAAGTTTAATTGTCATGTTTTCACTTGACGATGGAGCAACTGAAAATGCTTGTTTTAACAAAGTTGGTTTTTCATAAACCAAGGCGCTTGTTATTCAAAACGGATGAATCATGGTATTCGCAAAGACTAGCGAGGCGTGAGGAAGACAGTCACAATTTTAAAATGCCAGAAAGATTACGAAGCTCAACATCGGTGAATTTCGTTGACAAGATGTGCTAAAAAAGAAATGAAGTGGTCAAAAGGCGACCGGGTCTTCGATACTAGCTGTAGTGCTAGGATTAATCTTTCCGGGTACAACTTTTAGATAACAAATTTTCCGAACATGACTTTCATGTACTTGACTAGAAACTTGATAACCTTTGTAGACAATAAGTCTGGCAAAACGATGTATATTGTCATCTTACATTTCATCTTGGATACTTGATGATACAGAGTTCAACACACCGATATTTCGACCAGTCGCACATCCACCACTCCCCTCTTACTATAATAATACCTATTTATGTTTCATCTTTGTTCAGTCAATATTTGTCGTCTTGACAAATCCATGACGGTTCCACAGAGACGCGCCTCTCATCACTGATTACTTACGTACGCATTCATACACATTCATGCATACACACACACTCTCTTCCTTAATATCTTCAACAAACTAAGGACATACATTTTACTAAGTAGTATATGAACACTTTAAATGCATTACTTTTCATCAGCTAAGAAATCCTTTTTGTTATATTTTTCTGTAATAAATATACTTCTTATCATTGCAGAGTATTTGTATTCCTTATTAACATTGCATTTCTTACTATGTGCTAACTGCATCTTTGCACATGCATGTATTTTATTTCTTTTTACTACTGCAGAACAGGCAGAGAAAGAAAGATATCTCTTATGCGCATCGTTAACATTACCCCCTTTCTTTCTCTAGTCTCATCAGTACACTAGCTTACTATTCGGCAGTACTGACCCCTTAAGGCTGCTATAGGCATTATTGCTACTACTTCAGCTTCACCGTTAGAGATTACTACGCATTCATCAGTGTTATGGTTTTTACCGATTACTTTTTATTAATGGAGTCAGATATATTTAATAAAGGAGTTAGTGAGTTTAATATTAAGTCTTAATTATATCAACTTTAGTTCCTTTTTACAAAGCTGGCAACATCGCTTCGGGGCATCGCTTCCCACTAGCCGTCGGCAGCAGGCAGCATCGACCCTTTTGAATTAGAGATGTTTCTGGAATGGACCAAAACGCAGTCCCCAGAGATTGATTGACCGTTGTGGTCGGAATCAGCAAAGTCTTTTCAAAAGTTCAATCAATCTCTGGGGACTGCGTTTTGGCCCATTTGCAGTTAATGGGTCGGAGCAATCTTGTTGACCAAAAATCAGGCCACTATTGTTTGATATTTCACCCGACCTGACCTGCAGAAATGTATCGTGTTAAATGGCCATTTCGCCGCATAAGCGGAAATGTTTATGCAACATTGCTTCAGATTCCAGGTAAGTCACATTTTGATTAAATATTTATGAGCCAGCACATTATCTTTTTTATCAAAATCAGTGAGGGTTATCTTCGGCAGTTATTTGTTCCCAGGCAACCTTTCGTATACATGCGAAGGGCCGCCTTCCTACTGCTAAGACTAGTTAGCAGTATTTTTATAGTGTAGGAGTTCACTCAAAACATTCGTACAGATATGGGACTACTTTACTATTTTCAAATTTTCGTCAAAGTTTCGTAATTGTTAGATTTTTAATCAGACTGTAGGGATAGATAGATATTAAAGCCACATCAATTCGTAATGGATACTTTAGATCGGCTGATGGAAATCCAACAGGACTTCGAAAGGGTGAAAAATGCGTGACTGATTTCATATACTGGGCAACAGATAAACTTAAAAAACGAAGCCCACTAAATAATATTGTCATTCTATTTTTTTTTAAAGCCTACGGGAGAGAAGCAGGTTACTTTGAGAAGGCACAAGTGAAGAAACGACATTTGATGTTTATAAAGAATTTGAGGTTTATGTGAATTGAGATGAATAAGACTTTATATTGGGACTGACTTGTTTGTCTCCTGTACAATTTGGAGAGCTAAGACATAATGCACTTCAAAAGCTAAAAATTGATTAGGCATTAACTTGTGAGCAATTGCAAACTGAACTTATGAGTTTGACAAATAAAATATACACTACCTGGGGAGTACACCTTGCATATGAATTGTTAAGAAACTCCTAGTAAGACAGATTTTAAAGTGAAGAAATTAAAATATGATGACCAGATTCCTGTGTGTAAACGATGCCACAACTGTGCAGTTTATATTTATTTTACGTTGGAGAAATATAATCTATTCAGCGAGGCAAACGAAAACATCGGAATAGCTTATAGCTTATTTGCACTCTCCACCACTCAAGTGGCTCGTGAAAGAAGTTTTTCAAGTTTTAAATTAATCTTAAATTCATCAAGATTAGGTTAAGGGGTACTGTGGATTCCACGGTATAGATAGACAATGGTTCTATCCTTGATGGTGCGTCGTTAAAAGTTCATTAGTGGCAAAAGAATTGCATTATCAGTAATTTTATTCTCCAATGCCAATAAAGTGTGGTTTGTATTAATCGCTCATCGCAATAGACTGGTTTATTATTCTTTTCTTCCTAAGTATATTTCCCCCCCTTTTTCTGAATACATATTTAAACAGTTTAAATGTTCAACCTGTTAACCTATCATAACTAATTTCCATGGGGACATTGTTTTTGGTTGGTATTTGATTAACTAGTCTAGCTGTAAGAAAGGTGCGCAGTTTTATACGAGAACATTATATGTTACTATTCCAATCACATTATTAACTAGTGTTAAAGTATTCTACTTTCTCTAAAATGTAATGGGTTTGGGGATCTAAGTATACGTACCGCCACGTACCCCAAATATGTCACACATTTTCCCTTTTCGTAAACGAACAATATGATTTACATACAATCTATTTTTCAGACAGTTTAAACACTTCTTCTCATCTATGTGATTACATCGTAGATGAGAAGAAGTGTTTAAATTAAATTTAAATTGGCCGAAAAAAGATGGTATTTTAATGACTCTTCTCAATGTTATAGACTATATTATTTACGTTGTATTATTAGACTATATCAGCAGCTGCTAATTGTTTTATGCTGAATATAGAAAAATGTGTTTCATTTATTTGAATACCTGCATATTATATGTAACCTTCTCCTCATCTAATAAAGATTATCACGTCATATTATAACATGTATGTAATCTTGTATCCAGTATTGAGTTAGTATTGCTTAATAATTTCAATTGCGTGGAAAATCAGGCAATCATTTTATTTTTATATGTATGCAAGTAAATTTATTACGGCCTCAGTTATAATATTTCAACTTTATTCTGTGTATTCATAATTATTGAATGTCTATCTGTCTCTCTCTTTTGCATGTGCAACTCCGGGCACATCGTTTCGAGATCCAAGTGACGTACAACGAAATGAACAGAGGTTTGAGTTGGGAACGAATGTCTAACGAGAGTGAAAGGAATGGAGAAGAAATGAGAATAGAAGCCGAAAGTGGACAAAACCGTATTTACATTCTTGCACTTGTAAAATAAATCGATCGAGACGGATGTTGTGTTAACGGAGAATCTTCTTTATTCGCGTTATGTGTTTTCCCAATAATCATGGGTGACTTTTTATCTTTCTAAAGAAAAGAACAGTTGAACGAAAACCTCCCAAAATCAATCTACTTTCCAAATGTACTAAAAAGTCCTACTATCCACGTAAGAAAAGTGTCTTTCTCTCAGTTCTCTTTTTCTTCCACTCCTCTTTCACCATGTCTTTCCTTCTTTCTTTCCTTCTCTGACAGCCATCATCTCTTTGTGCTATTATTTGACTTAACACGAAAAATTCAGCGAAACTTAAAATTTCTTAAAACTCCCATGTCAATTCTTGTCTCTGGTAGGTCAAAGGATATCACGTGACCGACGCCCACGCAAAAATAGTTTGTTAGATTTAATTAATTCCATGTGCCGATGGCCGCTAAAAGACATTAAAAGAATAATCTGATTTAAGTGCTGCAGGGGTTCGAACTCACTTGACCAAGGGCAGACTGACTGTCTCTTCTTTAATGGATTTCCATTTTTTATAAGACCCTGAAAACGTCCTGGTCAGTTACTGAGATATGTAATGTGTGTGTGTGTGTCACCTCGCCCTACACACACGCATATACGTCCGCTCTGACCACCGACATTTATTTTACACTACAAATGAATCCTGGGTATTTTTCGTAGACTTACAGTATCGCCCATAAATAAGTACACGCTTACCACTTTTAATATAAAGTTAATTGTCTTCTAAACCAAACATAGCACGATTTTATTATTTCTCATGCGGCATTACACAATCGAAACATATATTATCAGGTAGTATTTATGACCAAACTCTACAGCATTGAAACTCTGTTGCTAAAAATATGAATATGTTGCCGTCCAAAGATGAATACACCACTACGAAAAAATATTTCAATAGTTTCAATGCTGTAGAGTGGTCATAAATAATACCTGATGATATCCATTTTGATTGTGTAATATTCCACTAGAAATAATAAAATCCTGCTATGTTTGATTTAGAAGAAAATTAAATTTCTATAAAATAGTGGTGTGGGTGTACTTATTTATAGGGGATACTGTATAAAGACATTGAAAGGGTTGCAAACGTTCCTCTTTGCATTTTCAAAGTGCACATCATAAATCCTATAAGATATCTTTTCAAATTGATAGAAAATTCGAAGCTAAGCCAGCCAGGCAAAATGCGAAGCTTACCCTTCAAGTGTTCAGAGCAAGACTGACCAAAACTCATTTTTGGTACTCCAACTCACGCCACGATGGACAATCTGGCCATCCCTTGACGAAAAGATGATTAACGCCCAAGAGGTCAGCTCCTCACTTGACCTTCTCTCTCCGGGGGGTGGGGCATTTTAAAAATACTATCTCTTCAACCCTCATGCCAACATGTCACCGCTAAAAACATTAGAATTTTCGTGTGAAAATTCCAACACACACACACACACACACACACACACACACACACACACACAACCCACTTCACAACATATATATGTACAACTTGAGTATTTTTACCGTGTGTACAGGAGTTTTTCTAAAACTGTGCTGTTCTAATTGAAAAAGTGCAGTTCTGAAGGAAAATGTGAGCAATTTAAATACAAAGATGTAACAGTGATTCTCCTAATGACGTAATGCAAAAATTAAAATAATGCTTTCTTTTTATTTTTGTATGAAGTGTTATTTTCCTCGTGGCTACCGAGACTCAGACTCATATTCAGTGTTGTCTCAAAAGATAACAGATTAACTTTCATCTTCAGCTTCAGCTCTTTGATGTCTCTTCATCAACTTCGTCTGTTTCTCGATCTGAGTTATCTAACGTGAAATATATATCGTATGTCCTTTGTTCCTTCTTGCTTTTTAATGTTTGTTATTAAAATAAGGCTATTTCAGTGATCGAATCATAAGACAATGGCATATTTTATAACATCTAGAACACTGAAATTGAAAGTATTTTTTCATTTTTATAGTTTATTGTACGATGGGATTAAGTACTTAATATTGACCTGGGAATATGTTCTTATACCCATTTCTTGTGGCTTCAAAATGTCCCTGTAATTGATCAATTACCGCACCTCGAATGGATTCGCTGCGCTCAGCAGAACCATGGCCTACATTAATGGGCTGATTTTAGGTGTTTGACCGGGCCGTTTTGGGCTCCCAGTCCGCCCCTGCACCGTACCCCCCACATACCCCCTATTTCCACCACCGGATTTAATATTATTAATGTCATTATTAATAGTTTATTCCTGTGAATTTTTAAAAATATTACATTTCGAAAGGGAAAGATGCAAAACTGACACTGTGAAAAATATTACAATTTCACTATTCCAGGTATTAAAATATCAAAATCTTTTCAAAGTCGCTTGTGAATCGTTTCCTTTAATTTAAAAATCGAAAGTTCCAGAAAATCTTGTCAAAGAAAATTGAATTTCATCAAAAGTATATCTTTTATCTCCCTTACATTTTCGAGGTATTACCATGGTGGTAGTAAACGAAAGGACAAAATCGACTGAAGCTGACGATTTCGCACAATTTTAGGGTGTGGAATATTTTACATTAGAAGGCTATAGAATCCGGAACATCATATATTGAGTGGATACTGACGTTTATTGCTAAAAATGCCATGATAAAAAAAAATGCTGATTTCATCTATCTGCAGTAAAACCTGAGGACACAGCCATAAATTACAAATTCAGACCTTCACTGGGGTTAGAAAATCTTTTCTCGGCAAGAGTAGCAAACGCATGGAACACTATCAGCCTAAGTGAAAATACGTGTCACATTCGAGAATATTATTATTTTTAAAAGTAATCTTAATTCTTATATCGACCATCCCAAATTTAACTACCGATTTTCTTATTAGTTTAATCCCACCTAAAACAAACTGAAGCTGGCTTAATGACGCAATTAACTGTTGTCAAAAAAGCCTATTTCAAGTACATTCAAGTACATAGTACATAAATCAATTCTCGTCCAATAAGACTGCATTTATAAAAACATATTTTTCGACTTATTTGCTTAAATCAAATTTCACTGGGCCATTTAAAGAGGAAAATTAAAATAAAAAATAAAATAAAATAAAAACTAAACCTTTAATGACTGTGACTGTTTATTACGTGAAATAAATGTGATATTTGACTGCAACATTGTTGTGCATAGATTAAAGTTGATCATCCAGTAGAATATTTATAATCTGAATTCCTAAAAACGCCTTAAATGTTTTTGCTGGTTATGAAACTAATGCAGATTCATAACACTAAGACATGAAAAGATAGGAGAAACAAATTGACAGAGATGTAGGTATTCAACTGCAATGTGTCCATAATGGACTTAGTAAATTGACAGAGATGTAGGTATTCAACTGCAATGTGTCCATAATGGACTTAGTAAATATCCAAACTATTAGTTCTATACGGATCACCGTGGCCAAGCTGAGGTTCAATCCACCGTCACGTCATACCAAAGACATTTAAATGGTACTCAATGCCTCTCCGCTAAGCACTCAGTACAACGACTAAGATTGAATCTACCCGTGGAGAGTTACGGCCAAATCACGTTGGATACATCGGTTCTCGTGCGATCACCGAAGTTAAGCAACGTCGAGCCTGGTCAGTACCTAGATGGGTGATCATTGGGAAATACCAGGTGCCGTAAGCAGATCGAAGCTTCGACAAGCCGGAACAGGGTCTTACTAACTAGCCTAAATCCTAGTCGTTGTGCTGAGTAGTCTTTAGTATGACTCGGCTGTGGATTGAACCACGGTCTACCCAACCGAAGGCGAGCACTCTACCACTAGGCCACGGATATAAACAGAGTAACGGAATAACCGTTTAAACTAGGGTCAGTGTTCACTTTTCATGTCGGAGAGGTTTACATGTTGTGAGTCTCGGTCAGCTTTTTAACGCTGAGATTTTGATTTGATTTCCTTTAAGTTAATAGATAATTAAATGTTTCAAAATGTAGGATATTGTTTAATTGAAAGAAAGAAAAACAATAGTCTTTTTGGACGTGTGCTTAGTTTTGAGGGAGTATTTAGTAATTTCATTATGATGCGATGTTGTAGATATGGACTTGGAACAGTGTTTCTCTTTTCTCTTCTGCCAACGAAGTTGGAAGATGTATATATATTCACTCATGGCTGTCTGTATGTAGGGCCGTCGGAAACGGGGGGGGGGCTCCAGCTAATTTGATAATGTGTCTTCCTTATTTTTTCGAAAAATACTGCAAAAAGCTAACTATAAGATTGCAGAAAGAGTAAATAAACCAATTATCCCCTTCAGTCATTTTTGCTAGTTCATAGGTGTATAATTGACCTATTCTGAGTCTCGATTCCAATTTGATAAAACAAAGGAAACACACCTTGACCTCTAGTTTTCTTTGATTCCCAACGCGCATTGTTGTTTTGGAAATACGCAATTTATCTTTGACTACAGTAATGTCGATTTTGTTGGGACTTGTCTACCTTGGTCTCCTTTTCACAAAGAGACTCAGGAAACATCTATTTCCATAACCGAGTCTTATTTAAATAGGAATGGGTACTTGAATGGAGCAGGAAACATTAACCAGCGTGAATGGAGATGATGAAGATGAGTACCTATTAACTTCCTCTACCTGAAAATCAAAATTACAACACTTCTTTATCGATAGTTCTGTTTGTTAATTGATTATTAAAACTTTAAGTGAAACCTTTATATAATTCATAGCACATAAATTCCTTCCGCTTGTTCAAGTTAACTCGATTCCAAGGTAGATTTGGTTTTGCGCTTGGTTTTGACGGAATCTTAAAGATTTCAGTCATAGATTTTGTAATACTTTATTCTGTGGATTTTCAGTTCAACGACCCGTAATGTCTAAAACAACGTCCGATCGATCGACTCCAACGGAGGCAAACATAACGAAATGGTTTACAACAAAGGGAGAAGTGAGCCTCACGAAAGTAGAGATGAAGAAAAGAAGTCGTTAGCGAGAGGAGAACAGAAACAGAAGTACGCACCCCATCAACTTCTACGTCTGAACAAACAACCAGCATTGTATCAGAAAATTGACAGAACCGAACCAGCCGCGGAATTTTAAATTCCCAGCCCTGACATTTGGAAAATAAAATTTCAAAAGGTCCTTCTAATCATCATGGTTTGACAAATTCAAGTGGTTGCACTATGACACAGATTCCGACTCAGCATTCAGCTTTACCTGTATTAAAGCACTTCAACACAACATGATTTCGTCGACAAAAGGTGAAGTTGCTTTCACTGAAACAGGTTTCCACAATTGGAAAAAAAGCATTGGCAAAAGACAAAGGAATCCACAAACATGGATCGTCAGTGTGTCACAGAGAAGCTATTGCTTAAGATGTCATTAATACACTATCAAAAGATTGTAATGATGATGCTTATGATCTGTTCTGGGAGCGAGTATTGAGAGCTCAATGTTGATGATGCAACACTACCTAGCAAAAGGAGGCTGCCACGAAGGCTTGGTGACGACAATGCAGAGACCCACTACTCCCGTCAACTCCGAAATTATCGCCAGATCTACTTTCAGGCACTTGATACAGACAAGAAGTGTATCAAAGAGATATTTGACCAGCCAGATTTACGAAAATACGTCTTTCTACAGGAGATGTTCCTGAAAGCAATCAGTAATCAGCCATGAGAAAACGAGTTAAGAGAGGTCTGCTCCAACTATAGTGATGATATCGACAAATATAGGCTTGAGCACAGTTATCACTTTTGCTTCTAACCACAGAGGTTTTTAAATTTGAATTGACAAAATTCACTATCTATGATCTGGTTAAGATGTTTCAGAGACTTGACTATTCAAGAAAAGTTGCAATGGCGAATAGAATTGCAAAGATTCTCCTTGTATTGCCAGCAACCAATGCTATCAGTAAGAGATCTTTCTCTGTCATGAAACGAATAAAACATACTTGAGGTCTACGACAACAAATAGCAGAATGAAGCATTTAATGATGCTTCATGTACAGAATGAAAGAGTTGACAATATAAGCTTGATTGACGTTGCA
>VCCN01005374.1:1353614-1370879 GCA_006491835.1 Architeuthis dux | reverse complement strand
GGGGGGGGGTGTCCAAAAATAAAAAAAAAAGAATGTAACACTTTACCATAAACTTACATTACAAATTGAACCCCCCACTTAAAACCTATTGAGGGGGGGGGGGTTAAAAAAAACAAAAAACAATTTTTTCTAGACATAATAAGGAGTAAATGTTGAAATTTTCAGCCCTCTAGCTCCATTAGTGCGGCCTGTACGCGCGATACATACATAGCCAGACAGCAGACCAACTTGAAAACTGAAGAAACCTATGTTGACAGTTTTGGTGACAGTTTCGGTTGATGGTTTCCAACAATATTCAGATGATGCAAGCAATAATAACGCTTTTCCGGAAACCAATCCAAGGGAGATAACTCAAAGGCGAAAAAAACTGAATTGTTTTCCTTGTGCCCGAAGGCAACGAATATCTTCCATCATGGCCGGTCATAGTCACTCGTGTGGGCATGAACATAAACACGATGACCAAACGGATATTGAACGGGCAAATGCCTTTAGTTTATATCTCAAAATTGATACTGAAAGAGTAATGTGTCTTAACGAAGCGGTTGAAAATTCTGGAAAATATGTCTTTAAACCCTGGAATGAGCGGTTGAACAGAGAGAAGGTAAGAAAAAACTTCAGAGAGAAAACATTGAAGTTTAATTAATTGAGTTTGAACTATAACAAACAAATAACTCAAGATGAAATTATTATCCATCGTCATGGATTGATTGTTTTGTTTTAAATGTGTGCATCTCGACTCTCTGCTTGTGGTTATTAAAGTCATTGTATATTTTAATGTTAGTAACATTCACTAGTAGTAAATTATTGGAACTCGATATGTAGAACATTCTGGTTTGTTACAGGTTTTTTTAATTAATTTGAAAATTTTCAACAGAAGGACATTTGTTCACTCAGTTTTATTATTACTGTTGTTACTTTTTAGTGTTTACAATAATAACTGGATTCGACTTAATTATATTTCAATCGGAATAGATAACAGCTGATTTGTAAGAAACAGCAATGAGTTTATTTTTAGTTTATTTTCCCCAGAAGTTGATATATTATATTTATTTATTGCGAAATATTTTTTGTTCCTTGAACTCTTCTGCTGCAAATTAATATAAAAAAAACAGAAAAGATAAGTTAAAAACTTATAAGTCACTCTTTTAGTTCACGTTTCCGAAATTTTCCTTCTAGTTTTTCAATTAGGGCATAAACAAATAAATAGCCACAAAAATCAAGTGAACTGCGCTAAATCCAAAAAGGACGGGTGGCTCAGTCTTATTCGTTTCCTTTTACATTGATCCCATGTGATTTAAAAAATCAAAGAGATATTACTTTTAATTTCCCTGAGAAAATCCGTTTCAAAGCTAGTTCTAAGGTTCGGTAATCTCCCTTGAGGCAGATGATGCAATTTACGTTTCAAGTAGAGATTCTAAGAACTTTCTTCTTCGTCAGACTTTAATGCAGTCAAATACACACACCTTTACCCTTTTTATGTGTTTCTATTTCACTTAAGAACGTGACTTAAATCAGTCCTTTTATGATGTTTATTTTCTTGCTAAAAATGATCTTGATTTAGGCGGTACCTTTTATCCTTGTCACTTCTCAATACTACTAGTTCTCAAACATAAACAAACTCCCTGTCACACGTTTCATTAACGTTTGAGAACTAGTAAGTGGCAGGGATAGTTTTTGCATCTAGATATTTGATTAACGTGTGGCATGGATAAAAGTACTGCCGTTAAAGTTGATGTTTATCATTATTGTATTTAATCCAAAATGGACCAAGTACTTTGCCATGTAATGTGAGCTGAGTTTTATTGATGTTTTCAGGTTGCTTGTTAAATCATACTTGGAATTTGTTTTTATTTGTTCATTAAAAGTTCAATTGAGTCACGTTTATGTTGTCAGGATGTGATTGAGAATAAACATTGAAATATTAACAAAATTAACCATATCTGTTTATTGATGAATACTTATTGATCACCAAGTATTATTTCAGTTACTTTTATTCTTATTTCATCTTTATTGTTTTGAAAGCTGTTTGAAAATAATCATAGGAACTTAGCATTTTTCTTTAAAAGATTTTGTGTTACATGACCCCTCCAAGTTAATTTAGGGGACAAATATATTGCTGAAATTACAGCTCATAGTCTGGTAATATATCTTCACCAACATCCAAACTACAGGCTACTGTAGGAATGACATGAAAATTAATGTATTACAAATTTTAGGTCTCAAAATTGAATTATTGTTTATGTTTAACTCAACTATATCCTATGTAATCTTTCTGGCAGAAAAACTAATATATGATACATTAATGTAATTTTTTGACAAAAATATACTTTTAAAAATATACTTTAGATTTCTTACTATGTAAATTAAAAATTCTCAAGAGACGGATGCTTTACAACTATTTGTATAGAATATTCTTTGCTTAATGCACTTCTGGTCTTACTTAATACACGATTTCCCCCTATGTCCTCCCCCTCCCACCCCAAAGTGTACAATGTCCAGTCCTGGGGAATCTGTCCACCCAAGGCAGTACCTCCCCATTGCACTAAAAGAGGCAGGGGGAGTCGCAGGGATTGGTCAAATTCGCCCTTGTGGCAAGTCAAAACTGAATATAAAATATTTAAGTATCCAGTTAATAATATAAACTGAAGATAACAAAGAAGATAAGTGAACAAGATTTTTAGTGAACTTGAAAGTTGTGGATTTCATTTTCAGATTAAAAAGTGTGTATCTGCTTTCTTTTTCTTTTCTTTTTAGTGTTCAAATTTATATATTTATGATGTAATTCATTTCTAAATTATAGTCCTAATTGTATGATTTGTTTTTTTTTATGTTTAATTTGAGGTTGACTATTTTTGATGGTGTTTGACTCCTTCCTGTTCAGTTAATTTTGATTTGGTGAGAATTTAACAATTAGGCAGTTTTTACTTCAAATTTTTTATGCTTGATTAGAATTTGGCAATTATATCTTTCTTTGTTGTTGTTGTATTAATAGCAGACAACATTTCTACTAGCTAAAATGATAAATTCATTTTCTAAATATTGTATGCAGTAAGAAAGTGAAGATAACTCACTTGACTTTTGTTACCAATTGTAGTGTCAGTACTTTTATATGAATGCTATTCAAATGAATTTTATTAATATTGTTAACATAAGTTATTAAAATAATACTCATTTAAATATACAATACTTGATTGTTTGTTTTCTTCTATAAGATTATGTTGGTACTTTTTGAAATATTGTCAGTGAAAATTATTCTTTTTCTAAAATTCCTTGTTTGGAACATTGTGTAACTTGCAGATCACTTTCAAAGTTAGTTTGAGGCCAATCTGGATATCTGTTGCAGTGGTTGTATAAAGTTGATACACACACTTTTATATTTATAATAGATTTAATAACAAATTATTAAATGCTATGCAATTCTATTATGATTGGTTTTAAGTTTTCTCTCTTTCCCAATGAACATAGTTGTTTTTGTTCTAGTGATGACTCTATCTTTTGTTAAAGGCCTAAACACTAAAAATCTACTTCTCTATTCTTAAAGAGATCCCATCTGGGCTACTATATCAACTGTTTTTTCAATAAGAATTTACAGAAACAAACTATGCCAATGTCTGTGTACAGTTTTGATGAATTTGATTTGTCTGGAAATCATGGTTTTATACTTTATTTATTCCTTTCCTTTATATATTAAAAAAATGTGTCTTATCCATCAATTTTTTGTGCATTTCAAATTACTATATTAAAGCCTTTGTTTAAATTTCAAATGTCTGTTTAAATAGTAATGAGAAATTTGTTTCTTTATAATTTCAAGCCATAGATTTTTACATTCATAAACCATTGAGACTCAATCTTTTTTTTAACTTTTAATACAAAGTCTATAAACTTTATCATAGATCATCAATCTGTGGCTTAAATTCTAGACAGGAAAACAATGGTAAATTTTAAATTTTAGAGTTATTTATGATAAATTATATAAGCTTAGTCTGGTCTAGCTCAAGTATAGCGCAACCTAGTGAGAATCGAACCCACTAAATTGGTTATGCTGTGCGAAACTAGTTTGCTGATTACTACTTCACAGCAAGCGCTCACTCCCGCAACCTTACAAAGGGAAGCAACTCCATGAAGTTATTTCCCATATTTAATCAGTTTTTTCTGAATATACGAGTGTAATTTATGTTTTAACATTCTTAATGTATACATTTTACTGTGTTTTAGAATATAACATCTAAATGTTTTAATAGCGAATTTAAAAATATAATTAAAAATGATTGAAATTATATTCCAGAAAAAAGATTTCCAATATTTTTGTCATTTTTTCGTTTGAAAGACTAAACAATTTGTTAATCACTATGAACAACTAGTTTACCCATACTGTAAAAAAATGCATTTTATATATTAGTAGATATTAGAGATTTACATTGCAGTGACCTTGAAGAATAGTGTTCTGTTGACCACAAACGGATTTTTATTATTTTTTGTTTTTATTACTTTTTCTATTTTTCTATTATTCTTTACATTCAGCATTTTTATTACATTATTAGAACATGATTGAAATTCTATTTTACTACGTCAGTATGTGAATTCAAAAAAACGTGTATATGTTAACTTTCCGTTGGAATTACAGTGACGTCATTCTGTCCTTCCTCATGTTGCATGAATGAAATTCTATTTTACTATGTCAGTTGCGTTCCTTAGAGTGACAGAAGACATCTGCACATTGCTAATTATTATGTGTGGATTTGTTGCTACTATTTACTTTCATATTAATTGATGTTGCTTTTTATTGCAACTAGTTTTAAAGAAGAAATTGGATAAACAATTTATCATCAAACATTTCCTACTTCCACCTTTTATTTATATTATATTTTTTATATCCATGATTCTCCCCAGAACTCTCTCAAACACAACAGCAATGTGACTGATGATGAAAATAAAATCTGTAAAATGACAAAAAAGAAATTTGTATATACAAGGAACAATACTCTCCATTGGTACTGAAAATCAGGACTGTTTTGTAAACTAAATTTTATACATCAAAAGTTATTTTACTATTATTTAGTTATGATTCAAGATAATCATCCGTTGTCAGAGAAGCTAAAATGGAGTAAAATAACTAATATTTAGGACCACAAATTTCAAAAATAGTTTCATGCTAGGACACAAAATATTTGTAGCTGAAGTTTTGCAATTTTTGTTTTGTTTTTGTCTTATCAATGTTCCGTTGAATTTGAATTAGAAATCTATGAATATCTTAATGTTCCTGTTATTGTTGGAATCCTAAGAGAAAATCAATTTGAGGAAAGTCTTATCAAAGTACTTTGAATAAATATCTCATGCATTGATTGTTTCTTCATAGATGAATTGAGTAAGAATGAGATTTATATGATGCAATTTATAAAATCCTTAATTCTGGAACATTTATTCCAAAATTGAAATGTTTCAAACAACAAGTCTTTCAAAACTGCATTGAGTTAAGTTGGATGTTTCTATAAAGTTTTGTTTTTACTTTTTTAAAGGAAATATTTTATAAAGATTTTATTTTAAATTGCTGCAACTTAGAAAGAAATTTAGCTGCATGTTTTAATTTGGAATGGCATTGTTTATAGTTAACTATTTTGAGAGCCAAGTTATTCTTCGAAACTTGTTTATTTCTTGAGATTCAATATCTTGAATTAATGGAATTTGGAATAAATCATTAATTAACTATTTAAAAGTAATAGTTTGAGCTGAAGATTGTGGAGTCTTAGGTTACTTACCAACACCAATATTTAAACATGTCTATAATTAACTTTAAACTAGCACAAAAACACTTCTAGTAAAATCCTTAATACACAAATGTTTTAGTGTTTTGCTTTAGTTTCTGTGGAGTGAGCTTTTAGAACTTGTTGAATCTTTGTGAAATCATTCAATTTTCCTTTTTTTAATAACTTTGAACTGCTTCATTTACTAGGATATGTGAATAATCTCAAATCAATTATGAATGCTGTTAATATAGGTTTCAATGCATTTTGAAGTAGGTAAATTATTTAGATACCAAAAAAAACAGGTCTGGTTAGTCATTCAATAAAATTGTCACGTATGCCGTATTAGGGGTGATCAATTAAAAATTTGTTGCTTCTTTCACATTTTGTTGGGCAGTGATCACTAAAATTCTGAATTTTAAAAAACAAGTGTGAATGCTGCTGAACTAATGAATTTAGCATAAACTTACATTGCAAATTGAACCCTCCACTAAAAACCTATTTACGGGGGAATTTTCAAAAACAAATTTTTTTTAGACAATAGTTTTCTGCCCTCTAGCTCCATTGGTGTGGCCTGTATGCATGATATATATATAGTCAGCCAGCCAGACCAACTTGAAAACTGAAGAAACCTATGTTGACGGTTTCTAATATACATCAATACCTTAAATAATGCAGTTTTGATTAGTGTAGGTTTTGCTGTAGTATGATTAAGATATTGCTGTACAAAATAATGCAACTAAGTATACGCTGAAGAGAAATCCTAATAAGACCTTGAACAGTGCAGTTTTGAACAATATGGAACATTCTGGAATGAATTAACCGCACTAATAAAAGTATATCTGTACCTATTATCCTAAAAATCATCATTAAATAAAAATCATTTCTGTTTAATTCACTTATGATCTAATTAAAAAAAAGCTTTTAAAAGCTTTCTAACTTAAAAAAAACAATATCTCTGCCCTACTAAACTCACTGAAACATACTACTTGCCCTAATTTTAATTTGAAAAGCAAAAGATTAAACTTAGTTACCTATTCAAGACTAGAAAAACATGTTAGACATTTTGTATATGTTTGCTAAGTTTATTTTTGTTATTTTTGTTGTTCCCCCGAATAGTGTCTGATATTTGTCATTACTGTGCATATCCTACATTTTATAGGTTATTGAAGGAAATCATAAAACACTTCAGATACTATTCAGCCATATCGGTGGGAAGTTGAATAACTCTTCTGCCATCCTTGTAGTTTCTTGTAAACATACATGATTGTTTAGCTAATAAAGTATTTATTCCCTTTTTGAGTGTAAACAAAAACCTATTGCATTTTTTACTAGCTACCGAGGTTTCCATCTGATTCATTAAATTAAACCTGTTATGTAGCCTGGCAAGTAGTTTCAGTCCTTCTAGCTATCAATCCAACCATACTGCTTTACAATAAGGACATTATCACATGATCTGTCCCTTGGCTTCTTATTTTCAATATTAATTAAATTTCACTTTTCCATAAGTTTTAATCAATGTCTCGGCCTTAAGTGTCAGCTGCTCTTTTGCAAATTAGTCATTGCAAAATTAATGATGAAAATTTCCGATCATTTTGTCTTTATATTGGCTAATTCAGGTCTTGTATAATTTTATTTCTATTTTGTTACATCTACAGTATGCAGTAGTTGGAAAATGCTTGGCAATATTTTATATTTATACCAATTTGCTGTCATAATTTTTTAAGCATGAGAACAAACAATATGGTTGTTGGTGTGCCAAGTTTTCCCTCTACATTAGATAAATCAGATAATGAATCTAGCATCAAAGTTTCACTGTTTTGTTATTCTGACAGTGCAGATAATTATTATGTCATTTTGTTATTGATGTTATGTGTAATAATCATTAATAATTCCTTTGAATGCAATGTTTTCTTTTATCCAGCAATTTTTCTTACATTAATAAGAATAATTAGTCTTTCTGCATGCATATATTGTTGCTTTTCAAAATAATGGTGAACACTGATACCATCCAGTCACATTTTTATACAGTTGGGAACCATTGTAAGGAAGAGAGAAGTAGTTTACATTTATAAATTCTCTTTCGTCTGACTAATAGCACGTTGTTGTTCTCATGACAATTTATTTATATAATACAAAATATCTACATTGAGGTATAGTTACTCATGATTTGTACTAAACAATTTAATGAAATATAAATAAAACTTAGTTAAGACCTAGACAGAAAAATAAAGTTAAAAGTAATAAGGTAGACTAAATCCTCTCCTAGTTATCATTAAAAATATATCAATAACAAATATAGAAGCAAATGTTGTTGAATGTTAAATATTATTGAATTCTCTATATTTTGTCCTAATTTTTCCAAATACCTTAAAATAGATTTTATTCATTTGTTGAATATTTTACTTTCGTTTATGACTATGCTAAATTGATGAACTTAAAAATGGCCTTGTAAAATACATGTAAGTAAACCAAATTTGAGAAAGAGCTTGATATTTAGTCACAAGGGATGGTCTTGTTAAATTCTTTTCTGTAACTTAATGACCCTCCCGAGTTTTATTTTCATCTTGGATGGAGATGCAAGTTAGACTACATCCTTTTGCTTTTTTTAATAAAATAGGTTCCTAAGAGGCAACAAACGTATACGTTGATCTCTTAAGTATTTCTTGTTTGCTAGCTGTCACATAATTTTTTTTTTTGTCTGTGTGTGTGAAGGGGGGGGGGAGTTAAACAAGTCACTGCTGTAACACTTAAAAAATGTTTGGCTTAGTATTTCATGAGCATTGTATTATTTAAAGACATAATATTTTGCAGCATTCGTGTTTGACATTTTTAGAATTTTAGGCTTTTTTCATTGGGCTCATTTTTTCTGGGATTAGTTTCACTCTAAAAACATATTTGAATGACTATGGTTAACATATAAAACAAATGTTTAAAAAAATGCAAGGGTTTCATCTTTCTTTGTGAGTAATATTATTTTGTGGAACATAAAATGTTGAACAAATGTAATAAGTTTAATCTGAATTTTGTCTCCATGAAACATGTTCAGAAAACTAGTTTGGTATGCAACGTGTTTAAATAAACTTTATGAACATAAAAACAAATTGTGCTTAGCACAACATAACTTATGTTGGTTTTTATGTTTTGGAATTTGCTTTTCATATTTATATCTAATTAAATGCTGTCTAATTAAAACTAGTTTTTTCAAATCAAGCATTGTTGTCAGTTTACTTCTTACTCAAATATTAATGAATTTATATTTGTACATGTAAAAGTAAATTCTAATTTCTTCTTTTGCAGTTTGTGGACAGTGATGTTGATGAAGAACTGCTTTTCAATATACCGTAAGTTTCTCAGCTCATTATAAAACTCTTTATTTCATTTCCTTTCTAAAACATTCAAATTTCAATAAATAAATAAAAATATTTCTAAAATGAAAAATTGCGTTACTTATAAAACTAATTATGATGTAAAATATTTATGAAACAGAGACTTTGTCTTAGTCTGTTCATTATTTGATCTGATTCGATTTCCTTGAGGCCAAACCCTCAAAATACACCTGCAGCTTTTGTATTCAAGCCATTGATATTTTCTTCTTTGGGCAATTCTATTTCTTTTCATATCACTTATACATTATATTCATTACTTTTTTCAATAATACATAAGAATCCATGAACTTACTGTATTATCTGGAAATTAATTATTAATAAATTCATTAAAAAAAAAAGTATTTAATAGTAAACTATGATATACAAATCAATGGTGGCTATGAATTTATGCCTACACATTATAAAATACTGCTAAATAATATCGATTGTCATTACATTTCAATATTTACATTCATAATTACATGAAAATCGACTCTCGCTGGTTTTCTCGGGCCTTTGGTTTTGGTTTTCCTCTAGATTTTAACCCTGAAAAATAAGAGAAAGTTTCCCTTCGATTTTGAGCCCAAATAGGGGAAAGAAAAAGTTCCCCCTCGATTTAAAATTATATATGTATTTTTATTACAGTAATACCTTGATTAATGCGACGGCATTGTTCAAGTCATTTTATAATTAAAATGTTTTTTTCTTTAGCTTATTCTTAGTTAAATTTGGTTGTACAGCAATACCTTAACCCTATCACATCAAAACCTGCACCACTGGTATTGCTGTATAAAATTGGGTCAGGGCAGTGAAGGTGAACCTTGTGACACGCCGTAGGTTTTTAGGTGACACATGATGGACTTTGAAAAAAATCTTTTTTAATTTCATTTTATTATCCTAGTTTTATAAGTATATTTTGAAATTTCAAGTTATATTTTATTAAACTCCTAGTTTTATAAATATATTAGGCCGCTTATATACTACAAACTAAAATACATATATAAATGTAAGTGACACTTTGATAACAGGAATATTAAAAAAATTAAAGTTTCGACACACCGTGCTACAAAGGGTGGCCATCACTGGGTTAGGGACTCGAATGCCTTGTATATTCCTCAAAATGAATTACTGCTATTTATTTTTATTAATTTTGACGATGTTTTACCTTTACCTTAATCTTTAGTTATTTTTACAACTAACAATTAAGGCCGTTGTTTCTTTTAAAACCAATAAACACTGCGATATGTTAAATGTCTTAGCTTTTTCTTAAATAACAAACGCTACCTTACGTCACATTTCTATTTCAAAAATTGATTTTAAGAAAAGAATAACCGAATGTTCTTTTATTACGTCACAGTAACATCATTAAAAATAAGGAATCATAGAAGTGTGAATTAGCTTGTAAATCGACCCCTGCCCCTCCCCGCAAAAAAAAACAAACATATTTTTGGGGGGTGTTTTTTTTTTAAAACTAACTTGCTAAAAACCTGCCTAGGGGTCAAATTGGTCAGATTGGTACACATATTGGTACACTTTTCATTGGTTATGTTGAATGTTTTTTGCGGTCGGCTGTCACATACAGACGGACGGATGAACGGACAGACTTTTGGTGAATTTTAAAAAGATTGTAGAAAATTTGTTTGGATTGTTATCTTCTTCTAATATTGAATTTAATATCACAAATTTTTAAACAATAAATATCCAATTTTTATCTGATGGATGTGTAAGCATCTTTGCATAATGATTCTTCCATTCTTATTGAAGGAAATGCTGTTATAAAAACCATATTGAAATATAGTATGAATACAAATTTTAAAAAGTCCCACTTTATACATTAGATGTTTAGTGTATGATTTTATATAGAAAAAAATTCTGTTGCCAAAAATGATTTTGTACATCACCTGCAGAAGATAAATTACGGTAAAATAACTGAACTTGTTTACTTGAAGAGGAAAAATGATTGCAAAACTGGTAGTTTTAGACTAATGTTTCAGACTAATGACAAAATATCGTTTTGTCAGTTTGTTAGAAAACAGAATGTTAACCCTTTATTATACAGGCAGATATTTATGATATGCAGTCTCTCAGGTTTCTGTTTTGCTAAAATTTCATGATTTAATAAAAAAAATTCAAAATGAATGTCTAAAAATGTATGTGCTAATTATACCTACATAAGTTAAAAATCCACATCATCAGCCATTTCAGGTCCACTGCTGGACAAAGTCCTTTCCCATTTTAGTGGCTAATTGAGCTCATCCATTGCCACTATTTTCTGATGAGCTGGTTTTGAATTCAGTTACCTTCTTCTAGAATGGTTGCCTCCCAAGGCTAGAGGAATCACAGGGCATAAAGTCATGAAAGGAAGAGATCTTTTTTGGCAGTTTTCAGATTTTTGTATTTTTATTTGTAATGCTTTATTATGAAATCATTATTCCAATCGTTTGTGTGTGTGATCAGAGTGTAGTATCTGTTTTCATCAATTTGATGAGAACCAAGTAGAGCAACTCCTGTATTCATTGCCTTAAAGTCTTTTAGTTAAAGGAAGTTTTACATTTCTAGCATTTGTACTTTGATTTTGTAATACAAAAATTAATTTTATTTAGATTACTAAAATGAAGATGTGTCTTATAACCTATGGAATAAGATAATGCTATATACTGTACAAGCAGACCCTGGGTTAAGAACGTCCTACTTACGGACAACTCGTACTTACAAACGGACTGCCATGAATCTTATTATATTAAAAAATTGAATGAAATGTTGAAAAGATTATTGAGGTGGGAGGATCTTTGCCAGACCAAATATTTAATGTAGACTGGCTTATTTTGAAAAAGAAATGCCTGAAAGGACCTACATTTCAAAAGAGGAAAAAAGTGCACAAAGGCAATAGGCATTGTTAGGCATTGTTAGGCATTGTTAAAAAATTGGAAAATGGGTGAGCATTAAATAAGTTATTTCTCTCGCCTGTTATTGGGCAGTGATCTGAATTTTTTTAAAAACAAGCGCGAATGCTGCCAGACACAAACTAAGGGACCAATTTAGCATAAACGTATATTGTAAATTGAACCTACCACTAAAAACTTTTTGATGTAATTTTCAAAAAACAAAAAAACGTTTTTTTTCTAGACATAATAATGAGTAAATGTTTAAATTTTCAGCCCTCTAGCTTCATTGGTATGGCCTGTACACTTGACACATAGATAGATAGCCAACCAGGCAGAACCACTTAAAAACTCGAGAAACCTATGTTGACCGGTGGACAGTTTTGGTTGGCTGTTTCTAATAGATAAAAAAATATAATGAGAAACAGAAAAAGTTGCAAATATAAAACAAATGAATGTTACATTGACTGACTTTTAAATGACTAAATGGAAAAGGATAGAAACTGAAGTGAAATAATAAAGCCTAAAAAGAAGTGAGGGTGAATTTTGAAATAAGGATGGTTTTGATGATATAAGGTGGAAACATAAAAGGTGATATTTTGTAATAGATGTGTACACATAGAGAACAAAGGAAAAGTTATTGGCAGGTAAAGGGGAAAAACTTGAAAGAAAATGGGAAAAACTCAGCGAATAAAAAGAGTAGAATGCTATAGCTGTGGGCATTAATCAAGTGTGTGCTGCAGGAAAGTGCATATCTGTATCCTCCTGAAAAAGATGGAATACAGGCTGTATGTAGAGACACACACACACACACACACGCAGTTCTGCATAGCACTCCAGCAATGTTGACTACTCTGAGAAAGTAAGAGAAAATAGCATCAATTGTTTTAAAACCTCACTGAAAGAACTAATGGCTAGCAGCTAGAAAATTTTGAACTTTTGATGAAGAAGGAATCACATTAGTTCAAAATTAGAAGATTAGAAAATTACTAGGCAAGTGGAATAAATGAGTAAAATGTGATCTCATCTGTGCATCAATATTGTCTGTGTGTGTGTGTGTGTGTGTATGTGTGTGGATTTTACGTACATAGGGTGAATCATAAACTAAATTAGAAAAAGAAATCCCCTTACAGATACTTATTTTGTCCCAGAGATAACGATGAAGGTTTATAAAGTAGCAATTTTCTTAATCATTTTTTAATATCCAGAATAAAAATTGAAGATGTTGACTTGAAGCAACAGGAAAAAAATATGCCGAAATGTGAGCAGAAAATGAAAAATAAAATGCTGAACAATTGTGGTAGTCTTGTGGTACTGAAAATCTTCTTTAAAATAAGAGAGTGACGTCTACTCAAAACCCTCAGCTATTGATAAGTATACATTAGATATTTCCTTTTAATTCAGTCCAATTCAACACTAAAAAAATTTCTTATCAATAGATTTTATTTATTAAAGATTTTATTTGAAATATTCAAATTATGTGATGTACTTCTCTCATGGTTTACATTTTTAACATAAATTTTAAAATAAATGAATGTTTATTTTTTATATCTACCTATTTGTGCACATGTAAGTATCTATAAAGTAGCCAGTATACAATTAAAAATAGCCATTATTGCTGATTTATTATTAATCACTGTTATCCACAACACTGGTTTATGGCTGGGTTTAGGTTATTAATGTGTTCTGACATTTATATGTATCTATCTATGTATCTGGACTTCGCCCAGCCCTAACCATTCATAGTAGAAACTTGAAATTGTGCACACACACACACACTCCCCTCAATGAGTAGGAGAAATGTTTTTTAGAGGCGGGTTCAATATGCAATGTAAGTTTATGCTAAATTGGTCACTAGTTTGTACCCACTTATTTTTTGAAAATTCAGACCTTTTTTAGTGATAACAGCCCAACTTTTTAATTGATCACCCCAACACAGCATATATGGGCGTCAGTGATTCATAATTTCCCTTGGAAAGCTAGTTTCACTTTTTATTTTGTCAGTCATTTACAAGTCAGTTTATGTAACATTGATTTGTTTTTTTAATTTTATTTGCAACATTTTGTGCTTTACATTCTTTTTATATATTTTTTTAAAGCCAGTTTTAAATAATAAGAAAAAAGAACAGACTCTGTTCAAAACCTGTGATGTTGTTTACACAATTTTTGTCAACATTTGTTTTTGTAATAAAACTATTTGTTTCCAATTGATCTAAAAAAAAAAAACAATAATGTAAAGCTGTTAAGAGATTAAAAAAAAAAAGACTCTCTGAAAATGGGCACTGACTGGTTTTCTCGAGCCTTGGTACATTTTCGTTTGTATCCAAGTGTGTATCTATTTGTGTTCCCATAACTCTATACTTACAATATGAGATATGTTAAATATATGTGTATATATATATGTGAGATATGTTAGCTTCTTAAATTACAAACTTTTCCTTACATCACATTTTCTTATTTTGAAAATTGATTTAAAAAAAGACTTTAAACCTTTTTCAGTTTGGCTTTCATAGACTTGTCAACATTCGTCTCAGGTAAAAAGATAGTTTGGTAGCTGAGATTGTTGTGCATTTGGTATCAGTGGTTGGTATTCAAACTCAGGATCTCAAATGCTAATTTCCTAAGGCAAGCAAGTATTACTTTGTTCAGAAGATTGGCACAACACAATCTTCCTACCACTTTTTGGTCTTATACCAGACTAAGCTAAGCTTAGTAAATATCCTAAAAAAAGGATGGTACAATATATTTTAATATTTTTTCAAAGTTTAGTTATTTGATTATTTAATGCAAAACTCCACAAAGTACTTAATCTTCCTCCTTTATGAAATGCATTGAGAATAGCACTGAGGAAATATAGTTTCCTTCTTTGTTAATGTATACTTATGAATGAATATTTGCATCGAGATATATTGTATAATGTTGGTGTTACATTGATATTGAAATAAAATCATGACAAAATTGTTAGTATAAATTTTGCTTACAATTCTAGTTTTTACTTTTTTAAGTGCGGGACTGAGATGAAGCCAAATTTCTTTTTAAAAGAATATTTATAAGTCTTAAATTAAATCTGCTACTGTGAAATTTAATCTTGTTTTTTGACGATTTAGTGCTTGAATTACTTGACTACAAAATGGTTGGTATATTTTAATGGTAAATAACATTTCAACTTCAAAATTTCAAGTTAAATATCCAAACATTGTTATTTTGTGTGGACTAAAATCCTATTAAAGATGATTTCTTTGGAAAATATTACTTAGTAATTTTCAAGTTTAATTCAATTTTTGCATTTGACTACTTGGTAAGAGAATAATGGATAATTATAAGAAATAAATCTTACTCTTGCCATTATTCTGAGAACAATCATTATTATATTTTTCTCTATTTTGCTGTTGTATTAATATCTCATGTATGTCATCCACAAATATTATTATTTCATATTTGCCTAAAGGCCGTCTTCGCCGGTCATTAAGCTAGATGTCAAGTCATTTCCATTGTATTGAATTAATTATATAAGAATCTCGGGGGGATGTGAACAACGCTATAACAAACCGTGTTATATCAGGGGACGTCTGAACCAGTATAAGAAACGTGTCCTTTATTTGTATAATATATATATATGTACTAGCCATCAATGACAGGGCTTTTTATGTATGGATCGGCAATAAGTACCAAAAGTGATTTTATTAGGTAATTCTTTTTTTTATTAATTCAAGTATCCTTTTTTGAAAGTCTCAGCTGACCTTGTGCAGTATGAAAAAAAAAGTCATAGAAAGAAATTTATTTTATTAAAAATATAATTTATTTCCTTACAAAATAAAGTTGATGGCCAAATTTGACAAATTTGGCCATGAACTTTTTGCTTTCCATACCCAATTGCTTCTTGACTGTATCGGCTAGATTAAAGGAAGAGAAAGCAGTTTGCGAGTTTTTGGCCAGAAAGTGCCTTTCCTCTCCCAATTGCTTCTTCACTGTGTCGGCTACATGAAAGGAAAGAGAAAGCATTTGACATTGTTTGTCGGTGTACTTCTTTGATATGGGGGGGCATGTATCATTTTTCCACCTTTTAATTCTAGTATTCGTTTTACAATCTCATTTGGACCAGTCCATTATGAGTTGTAGGATCTCAGCTAGCAGACATTGCAGACAACCAAACGAACATACTCATTTGCATATTTGGCTTTTATATGTATAGATACATATTCCGAACTGCAGTATAACGAACCAAGTTATATTGGGGGATGTGTACCTTGTTATATCTATACCAATATAATAAATGTGTCATTGATTTGTACAAGATATATATAGGGATTCGCATTATATCGGGAGATGCCTGTACCAATATAATAAATGTCTTTTTGTGTGTGTGTGTGTATATATATATATTGTTATATTGAGGGATGCCTGTACCAATATAATAAATGTGTCTTTGATTTGTGCAATGTATATATGGCGGTTGACATAGTCATTTTTAGCCAATTTTCAGAGTTGTTGGCCACAATTTTGCACCAAGGATGCTGAAATGCTGAAATTTACCATATGGGTACATCTTCTCACAGGGAAGTCACCAGTTTCTGGTCATTTTAAAACAATTTTCCATGTTTTTAGAAGCTCCTATGGATTGTGAATTTGACCTTTGAGGTCAGCAGAGATACTTTCTTGCCAATTTAAAAACTTGAGGGCCACAATCTCGCAGCAAGCATGTTGCAATTTAGCACATGGGTACATCGTCTCACATCGAAAGTAACAGTTTAGGCAAGGTTGACCTTGGCGGTCATTCAAGTTGACTTCAAGGTCATTTCTGGTCATTTGTACTCAATTTTCCCAGTTTTTGGCAATAATTTGGCTCCTATGGAAATGAAATTTGGCATATGGGTAAATCTTTTCATGGCAGAGGTCATAGGCAATGTGAAATTGACCTCAGTAGTCATTCAATGTCACCTGAGGTCATTTATAGACATTTTTAGCCAATTTTCAGAGTTCTTGGCCACAATTATGCACCTATGAAACTGAATGTTGGCATAGTGGTAAATTTGTTCCCGTCCAAAGTATTTGGTGATGTGATTATGTCATTGGAGGTCATTCGAGGTCAACATATGTCATTTCTACCCATTTTTCTTGTTGGCCACAATTTGGCACTTAGGATGCAGAAATTGGTCTTAGTGGTTCATCTTTACATGGTAATGAGAGATTTTTCCTGGAGGTCACTTGAGGTCATATGAGATCATTTCTGGTCAAGGACAATCTCTCATGATCACTGGCCTTTACCTGACTTAT
>VCCN01005374.1:1305004-1342084 GCA_006491835.1 Architeuthis dux | reverse complement strand
AATACTGAATTCATTCACCTGGAAGAGTCTATAGTTTCAAATCGTAGGTAGGAGGTATTTTTATCAGCAAAATTGTTACTTTTGAGTGGAAGAGTCCAGTGTTACTGGAAACCAAGAAAATCAAACTGTTCATTATTAAGTAGATATATTTTCCAGTTGTGTTTCTGTGTGATCTTTTTATATAAAAAAATGTGCTTACAAAAATGTCCATGTTTAGTTAGAGATGGGCAAAGGTTGAAAATACTCATTCTCTGAATTCATTGTATATTTTTCTACTCTAAGAAAGAGCATCTCCTAAACTTTTTTTAAATGCAAATTGAAATTTTCTATTTCATTGTTGTTGTGTTGATGGTGACAACCAAAATATCTGTCTAGTATTTCCATTGTATAATCTGTTAAAATATCCTCAAACACCTCTTTAAGGAAAACTAAAAACAATTATTTTCATTATATTTGTAATATATTATCATAATCAAAATATTGGTGTCTGTTAATCACCACACACACACACACACACACACACACACACACACACGGATGTGGTGGTAATAAACTCTGAGGTGGTAGAATGTGTTTGTAGTTTGTCCAATTGCTGCAAATATCTTTAATCGGAACACTATTCTTTTTTGTGTATTGATAGCAAGCATTTTACTTATCAAGCTTTGAGTAGAGGATTTTGGAATGTTAGTGATTGATTTCTATGTATTACATTATGCAACATTTTTTTCACTTTTTCTTTGTTCCTGTTATTTTCTGATTGATTATGTCTAAAAAGTATAGAAAATTATTCCCTTTGCTTTTGTGATCAGAACATTGATATTTTGTAATTTACCTATTTTGCCTCAGACAACTTATGGAAAGTACTTGAAAGCTGCAAACTCTCTATCTATTTATGTGCAGTGGTGGCATCAGCATCATTTGGGGGTTAACCAGTGGCTCCCACATGATGTTGTTCATCCCCACATAGAATTTGTGTAGCTGTGGTCAGTCCCACGGCAGGGTGTCCTTGTTGTCGCAAAGACAAAGATAGCAGGAGAATGGTAAAACCACCTTGGAGACCCATCAGGAAAGCCACCATTATCTCCAATGACCTTCCAGCCATACGCATCATACTTCAAGGCATCTAGCAAGGTTTTGACACTGTTGTATTGCAGGTAAAATGAGGTGCCCAGAATTTGTCTTGACCTGGGGATAGGCATGCCAAATTATGTCTTGTAGGCCTTGCATATCTTAGACGCTGTGTACTGTCTGAGGCAAAGGTCAAAGTCTGTGTCTTCCTCGGACCACTGATTAAAGAAGATCCTTGAGTGCTAGGAATTCCCCCAAGAATCTCATTAGGAAGGAGAAAGCAGCTTGATATAGCTTTGGCACAGTGGTTCGAGGCTTCCAGGGAATCACAAAGTCAAAAACTATGTGGAGCTGGTTGAGATTATGGTGAAGAATGATGGCAAAATGGTCTGCAAGCTGTCCCTCAAAGTCCATATCCTTGACACTCATCTTGATAAATTCAAGGAGAACATGGGAGCATATTCGGAGGAGCAAGATGAGTACTTCCACCAGGATATGCTGAGCTTTGAACGCTGCTACCAAGGAACATATTAACAAGAACAGGATGGGAGATTATATTTCTGGGTCTGGTTTGTGAAGGTGTAACAGTACAATCGTAAATCCCGAAAAACTACTCGCTTCTAAATCTTCTGTGATCACTTTTGTTTAACATTAGTGTAAATACATGTTAATTTAGATTCATATGTTGTTATATTTCTGAAAAATGTGATGTTAAAAAAAATGTGAATAAAAATATGAAAATTCACTCGTGGTACAATTGGAAATAGGTAAATTTCAAAATATCACTGTCATGGTCAGAAAAGCAGAGTTTGAAGGGAATAATAGTCATTTTCTATACTTTTTGCACATAAGCAATCAGAAAATAACACTCACTACCCAGGAACAAAAATCATGTTGCATAGTGTTATTAAATGTTTTGTCAACTTTTGCGGATCTTGATTCCTGCAATGACACCATTTGAAACCAATCATAGCATTATATCTTTGCAAATGGGGGGGGGGGGCATGGCATACATAAATTCAATTTATGAATGAGAGTATTAATCTGTGTGTGTTGACATTGATTTCTGCATGGATTCATTGGGAAAAAAACAAAACCAGTATTAGTGTCTCATGTTGAAAGGAAATGAAAGAAATGATTAAATCATTGTTCTTTCAGCTTTTTTCTTTCTTTTTTTTTTTTTTCAGACATTTGAATTTTTAGGACATTTTATAATTAATTTTATAATTGCTGATGATTATTAATTCTCAAAAGAACAGATTTCAATGATATGAATTTCTATAATGGTTCTAAGTAGCAACTACTATTCCAAGGGAAATTATGAATCATTGCGACCAATGTGCTGCGTTGGGGGTGATCAATTAAAAAGTTGGAAAAAGGGGGTGATCAATGAATAAGTTACTTCTCTCGCCTTTTATTGGGCCGTGATCACTAAAAAGGGCTGAATTTTCAAAAAACAAATGGGCACAAACTAGTGATCAATTTAGCATAAACTTACATTGCATATTAAACACCCCTCTAAAAACCTATTTAGGGGGGAATTTTCAAAAAACAAAACATTTTACCTACTCATTGAGGGGAGTGTATTTGCAAAATTTCTACTATGAACGGTTAGGGCTGGCGAAGTCTGTATACATAGATAGATACATAAATACATATAAGCCATTCAGAACACATGAATAAGCTAAACCCAGCAATAAACTAGTGTTGTCGTTAGCAGTTATTAATATTAAAGTTTTATTTTCCATTTGTAAAAGTTTGTATATAGCAAAATATTGTTGTACAAGTAACTTAAGATTTTGTTCTGGTGTATAACACATTTGCTGCTATACCAACAACCCTATAAACAAGTGCAATTTGTTTAGCGACTTTCTCATATAATCTCATGTCTGTCAATTTTGCTTTTGCTCAGTTCATTTCATAATGTTAATATTTTAATGGATAGAATTCTCATTTTGTCAAACACCAAGACAGTCACGAGTTGACTTTACTTTCCTACCGTAACAAGAACAACAATCCTCGCCAAAATTTGGGGTGTAAACCAATATGTAAAATCCCTGTTCCCCTACCATAATTTGAACTCATGACCTAGTGATTGCTAGGCTGGTGTCTTACTAACTCAGCTAAATTGACAAGTCCTGGATATTAAGGAAAGTTTATCATATTTAATATATATACAATACAAAACTTGCAGCAATCATCTTCAGTTGGAATAGAGTTTGACCCTGCAGCAGCCAGCCTTGTTTCACTCTTTTTGATGGTGACTCTTTTTTTTTTTAGATCTGTAGATATTTTACATGGTTCCTTTCTTTTGAAAATGTCTTATAAATCTACTGCTATTTTGAGTTTATATTGATTACTCTGTTGTACATATCTTTAATTTTAAAATTTGCTGTCTTAACAATATATTGTTTTTTACTACTAATTTTATACAAACCTTCCTTGTCCTCTGCATCTAAACACTCATGATGCAAATCTATACAGGCCTCCACCATTTATAACGTGGTTCGTTAGAGCACAGTTTGCAATGTAACACTGGTGAATGGTGGACCCCAAAATATTAATCTAGCTCCAAAATAGCTAGATCTAGCCAAAAAATAGCTAGATCTTTTTATTGTAAAGGATCTTTTAAGGCATATTTAATTGAAACTATAAACAGGGCCTGATTAACCAGGACCCCTAGGCTATTAGCAATATGCCCCCCCCCCTTCTTCACACCTTTCGTGTATAAGTTTAAGTAATGCAATCTGTCAACTGTGTGAATAAAGTGGATTGTTATGTGCTAATGTGTAATATATTCATTCCATTTTTTAAAGAGATATTTGTTAGGACATTTTTATTAATTTTTAAGATATTATTATTATTATCATTACTATTCCATATAAGGCTCCATCTGTAGTGAGCACTCAGACTTCACATCAGGGAATGTTCTTATTTTGACAGTTTTAGTGTTTAATTCATTTTCTCTGTAGTAGTAGTGATACAGTTCTAAATTGCCATTTATTTCAGGGCCCCATCAATGTCTTGGGCCCTACCCCATAGTGTAGTTTGAGTATAGGCTAATCCAGCTTTGGTTCTGTCAAAAATAAAATTAAGAAAAATATGAATATACCAGAATTTTTCCAGGCCTCTGTTGGCTATGGGACTATAGTATAATCCGGCCCTGACTATAAGTATATATATATTTATTTTTGCACTGCACCTTTGATATTTTATAGCTAACAAACCATGCACTTATTACTACCGTTATTTCAATGTTTCATCCATGTTATTTATTAAACAGCTTTCATTTTTCTATGTTCAGGCATTTCTTTTTCTTAATCCTTTATGACAAGGTGCAATAAGCCATGTACTCCATAGATTTAATATTTACTTTTTAGTTGAACCTGATTCTAAGTGTTACAATGAGAAATAATCATGAAGGCAAAAATTATTTTTTGCTTTAAAATTATTTTAATCAATTTTTCCCAATTATTTAAAACTTAAATCTAGGACAATCAGTAAGATATTAGCACTATTAAACAATTGGCAATGGTTGGTAGTGCTTTCATTCTATTCTGATCACTTTTAAAAATATCTATTTAGTTAATATACTTATTATTTTGTAGATAAATATGTATATTTTGAACAACATACGCATTTGTCCTGTCTTGTTATATTTGTGGTTTTCATTTTTGTTGTTACATTTTTTTTATCGAAGCACGTTGGTATCTGCTCTGTTCTGATAATAAGTTTTATCATACGTAGTTTGTTAAATGAAATTGCTTTGGATATATAAGTGACTCAGATATTATTGGCATGAATCAATGACAGAAGAGGATTGTGCAAACAATGCTGGGTTTTATGAAGCCAATTGCATGTATAGCCGCCCAGTCAGATGTAAAAGTGGGGCACCTATGGCGGCTGAGTTAAACAGGGCTTGAAGATCTGTCGGAGCCTTATTGACTGTTGTAGAAAAGAGGAAGCGGATGTGACAATCGACAAGGTGCAATAAGCCATGTCAGTTTTGAAGAGGCAGGCAAAGTATGGGTGCAGGAGGCATGGTTTTTGTGTGAGCATGTTTAATATTATGAACAGACCAGCGATTATGTTGCCTGCCGTTGGCACACGCACACACACACTCACTCTATTGCAATGTATGAAACATGTTTTGAACTTGTCTCTCTTTGTGGCAAAAGTAGCTGAAAAAATCTCATATTGAACAGGCAAGATTTGAAGATGTGAATTTTGGTGTAGATCTCAAGGAAACATAACACCATCCATTATTCCTGTGATTGGCAACTTTTTCATCATTAAAGGAGACATAACATTCAGATGTTTTTTAACAGAACAAAGAACAATTTCTAAAGAGATTTTTAGTGTTGCTTTTCATACTGAAATGAAAGATAAAACTTAATTGAGTTATTTATTTCTGTATAAGTGAAAACAGATCATTTATTTCTATAAATAAAAATGATTACCTTGTATGCATGCAATATGATATATTTATCAACCTAACATGAAATTATTTGCAAATGTCTAGCTATAATGTTTTATCATAATGCCTTTCTCTTGTACTTAGCCAAATCAAGAGAATGTGTTGTAATTGAAATATAAAGTGTGTGTGTGTGTATGTATTTTTAAAAATATGTAAATTTTCAAAAATATTCTATAATGTACTTTTTGGACACTGTCCAAATTAAAGAGGGTAAAAGAATTGTTAATTTTGTTATGTGAATGACCAGACCCCATTATAAAAATACTTTTCTGGTTTTCTTTTTCTCTGGATTAAGATTGGATTTAATGTTTTTTCAGTTGATGGTCGATCGAAATTCTCGTCTACTTTTAGTAAAAATAAAACGCAACATACAAATATACTGAAGTGTAAAGAACACGCATCAAACTCCCACTTTACTCAAACTGATTCTCTCTTTCACTTCTTTTCATTTTCTTTCTGACTATTTGGATCAACACATGCAGAGTAACTAGTTAAACTACTGGATAATATGTAATTATTGACTTCAAAATCTAAGCAATTTGGGAAAGACAACAGTTTGTCAGGTCCTTCCTGTAAGTTTAGACAAGTTCTTAATCAACTGCCTTAGATTTATTATTAATTTTCCCACTAGTATTTCGTTCATCTTAATTTCAATTGCTATTTTTTGCATCTTTCCGAATGTGATTTTACAGTCACTAGTAATCAATGTGGATTGGAAATAAAGAATAAGACCCGGCGAGACTCAAACTCACTTCCCATTTCCTCGGGAAGCCTGTCTTAATGTGACAGTGGCTTTACTGGTGCTTTACTTCCAATCTGTGATGCTTTCTATCAACCGTAGAGTATCTGCAATTAAAACTAAGATGAAACAAATACAAGTTGAAAATTAATAATAATTGACCATGCTTCATCTAAGAAATTAAAAAAAATGACTTGGATTTCATACTTAAATATGTATTTGTAAAATCTTTGATGCCAAGTGTTATATATTTACAAGATTTTTTAAAATTAAATAAAAATCTGACAAAATTAGCAAACTTTATGGTTTTGAGAATTTCATAAGGACCAAACATTTCTCAGTTGAAATAGTTTTTAATGGTTGGGTAATAATTAAAAAGTTGAAAGAATAAATGAATGTATAGTGTTATTCCTTTGAATGTGAATTCCTTTAGTGAAAACCATTTGAGGAATCTTTTAGTTTTTTAAACCAAACTAAACTTGATCAGCATAATAGGTTTTCATTTTAGTATGTTGGTAAATTTAACAAAATGATTTATTATTTGGAATAAAACAAAGTTTGGGATTATAACAAAATGTGGTAAACTCTAAACATGAAGAATATGAATACTGTCACTTCAAATAAAAAAATTTCTAAGCATAATTAATCATTTTATTTGGAATTGAACAAATTTTAATATTTTGCATATCCTTAAGTTCAAAACTTTATGTTAATTTTTGATTCAGAATATAATGGTAAGAGATTGTTCTAACATTTCAATGCAAATAATGTATTCATATGAATTGCAGAGTGTCTGGATGATTGAGGAATTCTCCTCATCAATAATTGTCTGGAGTATTTCTTCAAGATACCTTAACAAGTTACAATTTGTACTTACCATGACTAAGTTAATTGCTATCACAAATATTCAGTTCATATTGCAGATAACTACACAGTCACATGATTCCAGTCTTTACTTCCTCATATATATATATACATTTACACTTGCATCTCTCTCTCTCTTTTTTGGCAGTAATCAGCTTCCTCAAATATCTTATTTCTTTTCCTGTGTCTTTAAGGTGCAGTTGTCTATTTCTTTACTTTGTATCTTATTATTTCATGCATAATAATGCATCAATGCTGAATTTTGCAGTCTTGTATCTTCCTTTTTATTTAGGATTCTTAATTATATTAGAACTCAAATGTGTTTATTACATTTTTATAGTATTTGTGTGTATGTGTGTATATATATAATATATATATATATGTCTATATAGCTTTACAATTTTATAATGAAAATTCAAATTCCACTTACTTGATTACTCATCCGTTCACCCCTGTGTTCGCCTGTAAGTATAATATGCCATCAAAATTCGCCTTCCTCTTCTGACCTCCTCCCATGTTAATACCCAGGTCAGTTAAGTCTTATATATTAGGTGGCCAAAAAGTTAATTCAGTTTATTAAGTTAAGACAAATTTTAAATTTTCAACTTTAACAACATATTTACAGTTTCATCCATCTATCTTCTGCCATCTTTCAGGCAACTTCATAATTCCATCCTCCCAGAACCTTTTTTTTTATCTTTCTGAGCAAAGAAATGCTCTAGGTGCCTTTTGCAGTTTTTCAGAGAATTCTGTGAAGACCAGAATAAATGGTCATCTGAAGGTGAAGTGAAAACTTTCCCGCCAAGCTGTGAGAATTTTTGCCTGATCACCAAAGAAATATGTAGTCTAGTGTTATTCTAATGGAATATTCTGCCCTTTCTCTTAACTAATTCTGGATTCTTTTTGGCGATTGCTTCAGTTTGTCTAATTGGAAGCAATACTTGTTTGAATGAATCATTTGGTTCTCTGAAAGGAGCTCATAGTAGAGGACTCCCTTCCAATCCCAACATATATACAGCATTACCTTCTTTGGATGCTGACCGGCCTTAGAAATAGTTTGTGGTAGTTCCTTTCACTTGCATTCCACGTTGTTGTAAAGTATTCACTTTTCCTTGCCCGTCACAATGTTTTTGGAAAACAAAATATTTTTGCTATATTTAAGCAGTGAATTTCACATGGAAATAAAGTCCAGTAGGTTTTGTTTTCACTTAACTTATGTAGCAGCCACACATCAAACCAACTAATATAACCAATCTGGTTCAAATGATTTTCAATGCTTGATTTGGATATTTTGAGAATATTGGCTCCCACATCATATAACATTGAATCTTCTCTATCAACCTCCTAGAAATCTCCAGCATAAAACTTTGCAAACCAAGTTTGATCATTCACAGTATCACCTCCATATACTGCACAAATTTTTTTTTTGCATTTGAGTCACATATTTACCGGTCTTAAAATAAAAAAGCATAATGTGATGAAAATGTTGTCTAATTTCTTCTATCCTCAATGTCAGAATCAATAAACAAAAGCCAATTTTGACAGTTTAAAAAAAAAATGAATATTCATTGGAAGAATCTCAATAAAAATTGGATACAATGTACCACATACAATGATAAATATTTATCTTACAATGTTTGTTGTAAAGCAGAATTTTGTGTGGGGAAATACTTAGTTTTCATGACAGACTTTATATCAAGAAATGTGGAAAAGACTATTTTTATTATAAGTTATAACTATTATTGAAGAGGTCCTACTTCATTAAGTATATCTTTTGCATCCACTAAATGAAGATGTGTAAGAAGCATTCTTATCCCTTATTGGTAGCCACTCATTAATTTGTGTTAATAATAATAAACCGAACATAGTTTAAGAAGTGGGCAGAAGTGAAGATAAAGTACCAATTTTTTTTACCTACACAATCTTTTTACTCCTAGACTATAAACAAACAATTCACTTGTCTAGTAATGATCAAATATTGGTTTCATTTTCCAATAATGATGGCTTTGGGGTCCTAGTAATCTGCATAACTCAATTAAGGCCACTTGAGGTTTTCTTTCATTTTGCTCAGCAAATTGTGACTTGTTTTTTTTTCATCTTCTACTCTTTCTCAATCCTGAGGTCTATAAACAATCTTACCTTTCTGCATTCCTTTGACTAATCAACTTACTTATTTTTTTTTTTTTTTTACTTTTTTTGGTATTTACTCTGCTGCAATAATAAAAGAATTTCTGGTCCAAGACGATTCATGTATTTCCAGCTCACTTTTTTCTTTCATTTACTTTTGAACAAGAAAATGAAACATATTTTCAAAGTATAGTGTCATGATTTTGAAAATGAGTTTCAAGGCTATGCTAACTGTGTTTTATAATAAATACAAGGTTAATTCCTGAGTTTCTAAAAAAGTATTACCTTTCTTTTCAACTTTTTGTATTTTGTCTTATCATATGTAGGAATGAGAAGTAGCATTAATGATATACACTGTTACTTGATAATGACAGATATATTAGTAGAATGCTAAAAGAAGAATGAGACCATCTTCCCACTGAAAACTGAGTTAAAAGAATAGTTTGTTCAAACTTGTATTTAAACTTTTATTCTGAAAATGATTCTTATAAGTGTAATTTTCTTCCTTATTCAGAATTCATGGCCTTTTGTGTGTTTATTTGAGCTATCCAACATTACTTGAATATATGGTAAAATTGTCCAGTAACCTCTTCTTTATCACTTAGATATTTAAAGAGAGACACACTTTTTAAATATCTAAAAACATTAAATGCACAAATGAGAGAAATATGTATGTACAATGTTTTCTGAATTTTTTATTTTGAGATTATTGAAGAATAATTCTGTGAAATCAAGTACTCATAGCACATGTATAAATATTTTAAAATGAATTAGTTATAAAATATGTTCATGCTTACAATAGTTAAGAAAGCATAACAAAAAAAAATTGATCTGTTACTTAAAATATCAATAAAAGAATTAATTAAAATCAGGAATCAATTTTTTCTTTTTTTCTTCTTTTTTTTCTTCTTTTTTTTCTTCTTTTTTTTCTTCTTTTTTTTCTTCTTTTTTTTCTTCTTTTTTTTTTCTTTTTTTTTCTTTTTTTTTTATTCTTAATGATGTCCATAAATTTTCTTTTGTAAATTCTAAAAGTTTATATTTTTATATTAAACTACTTGCTGGTATTTAATGTTAACAAAAGGTAGATGTGAAATCTGATGCTAATTTAACCTCCAAAAGGAATTCATACAAGGGTGGATCCATAGCCCGATATGTAGTTATTAGCTGAATTTTGATCTGAAATCTTCACTGTATAATGTTTGATCTATGATTAATATTCACCACTGAATTAAGTACATTGACAAGTTGAAAAATAAATATTTGTTACATAAAAAAATGCTTTTTTTCATCATTAGACAACAGACTTATTGATGTACCTATGTATACTTGGTTGTTGGTACTACTTAGAAAGTCTCAATGGAAATTTGAATTAAATTATTGAGATACCATTTCTACAATCAATTCTAGTTTGTCACTCACGACCATACTAAGCCTCTTATAATTTTCAGAATAACTTATGATAATATGAAAGGTTAATGCATCACCATTCAAATGTCTATTGCTCAAAATAGCTGCAAAGGTAGAATATATTTCAAAGACCTTTCAAACTCCTTAACTACTGTTTTAAATTATGCATCCCTTTTGGTGTTGGTTGGTCTAAATGAAACCGCAAGCTAAGTTAAATTTACAATGATTGTGTGAGCTTCTTAATGTAGCCTATTTCTACTGAGTACATAACTTGGTTTTCATACTTGCTGTGCCTTTGCTTTAAAATCTACCCAAGCTGTGCTCATTAGTTTCCCTAATGACAGACTTTCAATGTATTGCATCCCTTCTTCCTTCCAAGACTAATTTTGGCCTGTCACAAAAGAACGCAGTAATTATGTATTGGCTCTGGGTTACTCCACAGAGAGCAAGAGATGGGTAAAGGAAGGCTAAAGAAATAATAATAAGAAAGACATCCTCTACTTTTTGTGAAGAAAAAAAAAATGCCTGGCTTCAAGCAGGAAGTGATGCAATTTGCTCATTAGCAGTGTGCAGACTTTTGCAGTGTTTGGTTGGGGGGGGGGGCTGCTGCGAATATGGGTTCTTTTCGGTTTTGTTTTGACAACCATCATCGTTGAATAAACCACGAACACAGGAACACACTTGGTGCATGTATGTAGCCATTAAAGAATTCATCTATAAAGGTTTATGCAATTGTAGTTGTTATAGAGATTGAATGAAAAGACATTTTAAAAACAGAAGAGTTGGTGACTGATTTGCAAACTCTTTAGAAGATCTGTTAATGAAGGGATCCAGAGAGACAAATAGGAGGAACTCATTGTGATTGTGTTGTATACTTATTTTCATAAGTATTGGCTCTTCTACATTATAATGACTTCTATACAGCCACTGTAATGGAGAGTTGCTTGTATTTTCTGAATGTATTTTTTCTCCTGGTGTAACCAGATATCATTAATTTCTGCAATTATCAGTTGTGATAACGAACACTTTCGATAAAACTGTCAACCAAAACTGTCAACAAAGGTTTCTTCAGTTTTCAAGTTTATCTGGCTGGCTATGTATGTATCATGAGTACAGGCCACACCAATGGAGCTAGAGAGCACAAAATTTAAACATTTACACCTTATTATGTCTAGAAAAAAGGTTGTTTTTTTTTTGGGGGGGGGGGTTGAAAATTCCCTCCTAAATAGGTTTTTAGTGGGGGGTTCAATTTGCAATGTAAGTTTATGCTAAATTTGTGTCCAGCAGCATTCACACTTATTTATTTAGTTTAGTTTTAGACTTTTTTTTAGTGACCCCTGCCCCACAAAAAGCGAGAGAAATAACTTATTCATTGATCACCCTTTTCCCAATCTTTTGATTGATCACCCCAACACTGCATGCTGCCAAAAGACGTTGGTCATGTGACAGTTTCTATTGAGTGACTAACCAGACCTGTTATTCCTTTCATTTTAATTGAGGTTTTCGCTAGATGTTCACCAATCTAGGGAGATTTTAAAATTGAAAAAAAAACTTGGAAGGGGAATTAATATATTTCTTTAACAAAACAGATGCGATAGTGCCAAATCTAATAAATAAAATGAACCTTTCTGTTCTGCTAAATGTTACATATGAACTTGAAAGATGTTATTAGAATATGACTGACTATAAGACAACTGAAGTTCTTCACTGTGTTAAAAAGAACATTGATTCCTGGTGAAGAATGTAGAAGACATTTGTACCGTACTATTAAGATATCTGATATAAATGGATTCATCTCTTCTTTTCTTATTCTACCTGTTTATTCTCTTTAATTTTATGTTTATTTGCTGTTAATAATAGAGGACCAAGGAGAGATTACTATAATCTCTAAAGATATCTAGTGACCTTGTTTATAATGTGATATGTGAGAGAACATTAATGTTAGTAAAACAAAAATTGCTGCATAAAAAAACCATTAGAAAAATGAGAGGATTAATAAAAAAAAAGAAATTCTTTTTTAACTGACATCAGTTCAGCATTTAAAAATGAAATGGCATACATTAAATATTTGTAAGTATCCAGCATGTTAATTTATCTTAGATTTTCTTTATCATTTGAAAAGATAAATTTAACCCTCCTTTGTTAATAAACATGTTACAAAATCAGATAATAGAGATGGACGCACACAATAATTTTGTTTTCAATCCAGATGAGAATTTCATTCTTTAATGTGGTCAAACAATAACTGCATAACATTTTGGTTGAAGAAAAGTTAGGTTTAAATTGGTCTTGTACCAGACTAGGATTAGTAAATATCTATATCTAATATAGTAGTTATTTTGTACAGTAAAGATGAGGCATTTTATTTTATATGTAATTTATGATTACAATCTTTGATTCTATTATAAATAAATAAAGTGTATTAATTCTATTGTTTTATTTAAAAGTCTTTATTGAAAAACATTGGTCTTTTAATTTTATTTTATTAAGTAAAGAAAGTAACTTCAGCTATTTTTGTGTGGGGATATTAACCCCAAATATGTTTGCATTTAGAAACTTAACAAAGGTAATCTTTTTGTTTTAATCTAGGAATTGCTTTTGTTAATTTCTCAAGTAGTAACATTGTTGTTGAAATACCAAAACCTTTTAGTCATCCATAACTTTTAATTTGATCTTTCAATATTAATCACAACACTAGTTTATTGCTAGGTTTAGGTTATTCATGTGTTCTGACATTTATATGTATTTATGTATCTGGACTTTGCCCATCTCTAACTGTTCATAGTAGAAACTTGAAATTTTGCACACACACACTCCCCTCAATGAGTAGGGAAAATGTTTTTTTTAAATTCCCCCATAATAGGTTTTTAGAAGAGGTTCAATATGCAATATAGTTTATGTTAAATTAGTTCCTTAGTTTTGTGTCCAGCAGCAATCAGGCTTGTTTTTTGAAAATTTGGATTTTTTAGTGCCCAAGAAAAGTAACTTATTCATTGATCACACCTTTTTCCAACTTTTTAATTGATCACCCCCAACACAGCATATATGGGTGGCAGTGATTCATAATTTCCCTTAGAATGCTAGTTCTTTTCTTGTTCAAACTGTAATATATGTTCTTTTTTGCTCAATGGAGTATTCGTTTGATTAAAATTTAATTTCATATAGCAAAACCTCAACTTTGATTTGAAGCTCTTAAAATGACAAATGAATCCTATTTTAATAAATGGCTTCAATAATGCTAAAACTGCAGATACATAAACAGAAAATGTCATTTGTATAACCAGTATGAGATTGAAGCAGTGGAATTGCATTTAAGGGATGCACAGAATGCAATTGCACTCAAATTCTTGGCTAACAGCTGGATGGTAACTACTGCTGTTAGAGATTTGTTGGATTAAACCATCTTTGGCACATGATCATATTTATGGAGTGCTATGCTTGTGAGAATATTTGAACCATTTAAGATTTGCTGATGACATTGCAATAACATCAGAAACATCACAAAACATATTAAGTAATCTAAGTAGGGAAAGCCAAAAAATAGGGTTCTATTCAGACTGGAGATGATTACTGCAACTTTTGTATTGCATATATAATAAATAAAAAATTATTAAAATAATTTTTTTTTCTATATTTATTTATTAGAATGAAATAAGCCCAGCATATCTGTGTGATAAATTTTCGTTAATATCTAAGACTTGTCAATTTAGCTTAGTCAGTAGTAATCACTAGGTTGTGAGTTCAAATCATGGTAGGGGAATGGCAATTTTACATATTGGTTTACACCCCAAGTTTTGGTGAAGATTGTTCTTGTTGTTCTTATGGTAGGAAAACAAAGTCAGCTACTTTGTCCTGGAGTTTAACAAAAGATGAACAGAATGAAGACAAAAGTAATGTTCAATGATAAAAGTGCTGAAAAAGACCTTAAAAATAGAGGTTGAAGACATACATTTATCTAGGTCAGGTGATAAAGTTAGAGAAAGACCGTGAAAGCAAAATCAAACTATAACGATTGGTTAGAAAGCATTTAATATAAATAGACATATTGAAAAGCCCCTTGCTAATATGTTTAAAATGCAATACCAGCTATGACATATGGATGCAAAACATGGAAACTAACAAACTCTGATTGCACAGAGAGCAATGGGAAGAGCAATGCTAGGAATAACTCTATAGATAGAAATACATCTGCATGGTTCCCAGAACAGACCAATGTAAAAGATATTTTTAAAAATGGGGATGGGCTGGACACTTAGCAAGTAAGAAGGACAACAGATGGTGTAAAAGGTTAACCGATTGGTGCCCATGAGACTGCAAGTGCAGTAGGAAAAGACCAGACACAAGATGGAGGGATGAGATAGAAAGGTATGCCAGTAAGACATGGCAGAGGTTAGTGCAATCACAGTTGTCATCGAAGGAGCTGGGGGAAGGCCTTTGTCCAGCAGTGGACTTACGATGACGGATGATGATGATGCTTGTGAGACTAGCCATGCTACTGATCATTCTATGACAAGCATTCTATCCACTGTTGTAATATTTACAAAAAGATGAAATTTGCATCAGGCCTCTTTTTAAGCAGAGCTTTCTTTGAATATGTATGCATTAAACAAAAATGAAGACAAATGTTTTAGAAGATAGAAATTTCACTTTTAGTTGTATATTATCACAAAATATTTGCAAAACCTTACTATTAGAAGAGGGGTTCTTATAACATCTTTGTTGCTATTTGTATTTTTTATCTGTTTAACATTCTTCATATCTTGTATTTATTTCATATGAAACCATATATTTTGTATGTCATGAAAAATCAGCAGTGTATTGGAATGTAACGGATCTATAAATAATGGGGCAAACTGAATTATTTTCTCATTAAGGTCTATATGTTTAGAAATTAGAATCGGGCTAATAAGTTTTTTTTTGTTGTTTTTTATTATATCCTAAGCAATTTCATGTACTCATTTTTTAAAAATCTTTGCAATTTTTTAATCACAGCTATCCACAACAGACCGGTTTAATCACTGTTGCAGGGTTTAGGTTATTCATGTGTTCTAATATTTATATGTATCTATGTAGCTATCTATGTATCTAGATTTCGCCCAACCCTAACCGTTCATAGTAGAAACTTGAAATTTTGCACACACACTCCCTGCAATAAGTAGGGAAAATGATTTTCGTTTTTTTGAAAATTTCCCCAAGTGTTTTTTTAGTTTTTAGTGGGGGGGGGATCAATTTATAATGTAATTTTATGCCAAAGTCTTTTGGAAATTTGGACTTTTTAATGATTGCTGCCCACCACCAGTTTAATTTTAGGTAAAAAGAAGCATATAAAGGTACTGGTGATTCATAATATCCCTTGGAATGCTAGTTTTGTTTAATTTTAAATGCAAAACTTCAATGTTTAAAAGTAACTATGAAACATTTTAGTATTTAATTTTTGAATCTTTGTTGTTTCATTCCATAATTATTTATGAAGTTTGATTCTTTTTGTTTCTGTTTTTAGTGTTTCCTCTCTTGAATTGGATGAAAGTGTTCATGTTTTTTCTTTACTAAGGTTTTTTTTTTAAAAGAAAAGTTTTGCAAGAACAATAGTTTTAGATTTTTTGCCTTGATATATTTTCATTTATTTTCAAAAAAATCTTTACAAAATTTGTCACAAAAATGACATTCTGATTGTTGCATACCATATCTTTGATTAAATTTTTTTCTAAATCTCATTAACAGGTTTATGAATAGAGATGTACATAAAATATATTGTACCTGTACTTTATGTATATAATGAATGTATGTGTATAAAGTGTGTGTGTGTGCGCGCGCATTTTTGATTTATGTGAAGAAAGTGTCGCTGATCTTCTGCTCTGTTCTCTTGCAGTGGAACGGTTGGCCACTCGTCATCTGTTGTTCACTGTTCATTCTGTTGTAAACACTCGTCATATTGTGCAGTCTCATTTTGAAAATTAGAGCATGTGATTGGCCAGTCGGGGCAGTGGTCAATGGCTATTCAACAGTAATTGCCATGGCTTCTCTCTAAAATGACCTCAGTCGAATGCACCCTATGCTTTGTTACACAAAGATCTTGATTACCTCTGATAAAAAGACACTTGCACCCTCCTCACTGTGGCGGGTGACGAAAATGGTCCGGTTGCAAGTTTCATCAATTTCTGCAATCAGCTAAGAAAGTCTCCGTGGAGAGATGGCATCGTCAGTCAGCCTTCTGAAAACAATTACCATCATTATTAGCGGGTCTCCCTCCATACACCATCATGTGTCATTTGTACCAGTTTCCTCTTGTATCTACTCAGTCATGTGAATGTGTGTGTGTGTGTGTGTGTGTGTGTGTGTGTGTGTGTGTATGTGTGAGTGAGTGATAGAAGAGAAGGAAGGAAAGGGTAGAGGTGGGAGACAGAGGTTTGGGGTTGGGAATGAACTTTCAGCACCAGAAATGGACCATCAGGCTACAGAGTCAGAGCTGTACATTCAGCCAGTCTCACCAGTTGGGTGCTACTGGGAGGATAGTGAGATGGGTAAGGGAGAAATGGAGTAGAGGAAAGGCGGAGCGTGGGATGGGGTTATGGTGGGTGCCCAAGGAAATATGGCCTCAGGGAATGCCACAGGCTATGGAAAAGATTCTCAGAGCTCTAGTTTCTCTGCCATCTTTACCTTTGCCAACAATACTGCCAACTTGCTTAGTGTTTGAGTTGTGGCTGCTTCTCCTCCCAGCCTCGTTCTATCCCCTTCCTGACCTGTCCCTTCTTGCAGCTAGCCCCAGGCTATGGCTAATAGTAATCTGCTTTTGAAAATCTTGGTGTTCAGTTTGTAGTTTTTCTTTCTCTTATCAATGTTGAGCTAAGCAGTCAGGTTTAACTTACCAACTGTTTCTTAGGGGACAACCTGAGAGGACTTGCTTGAAATATCAGCTCAACAACTAGAAAAATGCAAGGATTCACCTTATTTTCCCCATTCTGGACTTGTCACTCAGAGAGAGAGAGAGAGAACTAAACTGATTTATATTCTGAATATTTCTATACTGCATGTTTTATTGCTTTCTAAGATGTTTGTAACTTTCACATCAATGTACATAGTGTGCAACCTGAAGATGATTGGAAAATATGTTGATCAAAATATTATAAAACAACTAAGAAGCTGAAAAAATGAACTGCACTAACACTTCATCTCATAAATACAGAGTAGAAATGTTTTTGTAACATTTTTTAAAAATGTTTTTATGTCCAAAAGATTGATATTAACTTTCATGAAAATGCTGATATTTTCTCATTGAATTTGTTTTAATACTGCCTGTTTAAACATTTTAGCACAATCTGTTTTTCACCACTAAATGAAAATATGAGGTTGAAGTCTTAAAAGCTGCTGTACAAACTAATGTCATGTTTTTTCTTGGAACAATTTCCTACTTATGTGTGCATACACGTGTGAGTGTGTGTATATTAGGTGTGCATACATGTGTGTGTATATTAGGTGTGCATACATGTGTGAGTGTGTATATTAGGTGTGCATACATGTGTGTGTGTATATTAGGTGTGCATACATGTGTGAGTGTGGGTATATTAGGTGTGCATACATGTGTGAGTGTGTGTATATTAGGGTAGTTTTGTTTGGCTGAGTTAGTATTCACTGATTCACAAGTTTCTTCCTTATTTAATTATTAACATCATACGTCCATTTCTGTTCACTCAAACGTAGATGGTGTCCAGAAGAGCAGACAAATATGACTTGATGGATTAAAATGAACTTGCAAACTTATCTTCTGCCCCTAGCATCTTCTTTCTATAAAATCAGCTCATAAAATTTACCCTTCATCACACACACACACAAACTTGCTCAACACCAAATTCTTGTTAGATATATTGAAAGCATTTCACCCAGTCTGATACACTTATTAAGTGTGTGCATCGTGAGACTTTTCCCCCCCAAATATTTTTATATTGATCTACTAAAAGGTTACAGACTATGAAAATCAATAAGACTGAAAGAAACCAACTGATGTCCTATTATGGAAAATACTGTATTTTTTTTCTTAAACTAAAATAACTTGATGGTCTGGTTAGAAATAATCATTATCAATATCTCTATATAAAGGATAAAAGGTAACTGTGAAAAACATGCCTGTGTAACCTGCGAGCAAGTTTTTCAGAGTAATCTTTATTTTTTGTCTTAAAATAATCTGACAGAAAAGATTATTTCCATATTTTTATGTTATTAAGACATAAGATACAGCACCATCATATGATGTATCAAAACTTAAATATTTAGCCCACATGATCAAATTTTTAAACAATCAGGCACATCAAAATTCAGATATTTTTTTTTTTTTTCAAAAATTGGAATGAACTTTTATTAAAAAGCATTAAAAATACTTTAAGTCTTGGGAGAATCTCCAAAACAAATTGTTACAAAACGATAAAATAAATGTTTCTATGACATCTTGTAAATCTAAAGTAATTATAAATTAAATAATTTTGTAATGAAAAGTGACAATCATGATTGAATTATATAAAAATACATATACTTATGTAATCATGTTATTCTTCCATATAAAAATATTTTCGTTTGGTTAGAGATATGATCACAATTGTCTTAACTTCTTTTCATTCGTTAATGTCTACTTTTTGCAGCATATAAAAGTAATTATAAAGTTAGCCTTAGAAAATATTAATTCTTTTGGGGTTTCTAATTTAATTTCTGGTACAATTTTTAAAAAAAGAAGATTTATAGCAATGGTGCTGTGTGCCTTTCTAATGGAGTATCTTAACTTGTCATAGATTAATTGCTGTAGCCTTGCATTTATTCAGAAAATCATTGCCATAGAAATGCATCCTTTTTTTAAATGAATTACACATTCAGCGTCTGCGCTGTCTATTGAAGCCTATTCAAAGAACATGAATCCTTGTATTGATATGGACAAAGACATGGTGTTCAAATCCAAATTGGTCACATCCAGTTTTCATTGATTGAACTTAGATTGACCTTCCTTGCTTTGCTGTTTTAGATAGAAAATCTGAGTCGAAACCTTAGGAAAGAGGTCAAGAGAATCGGATTCTCTCCAAACTTGATTTGAATCACCAGAGAGAGATGATGGCTGTGAAATTCATATATGATTAAGGTGCTGGGCAGGGGGTATGATGTACTCAACAGACTGGGGGTCAAAAGTCAAGGAAAATCTCAGATGACCTTGAACTCTTTTTTTAAAAATCTTCCACGTTTTGTTGGCCATGATATGAACAGAGGGTTTTGTTTTTTTTAATTTTTTTATTTTTCCATTTTTTTCTTTCATTCAAAATTTGAAAAATCTATTTATCTGTTGAAAAACCTTTGTCTTTTTCAAAAGATTAATAAAGATTAATATTTAACCATTTAAATCAGTAAAATAATTTTATAGGTCCCTTATAGATTCATTCAGTGTATTGTCTACGCAAAATAAAAGATTTGAAAAGTTGCAAATAATTTGGCTGGTAGTAAAACTAGCTGAAAACCTGCTCTACGGGCAGGTTTTTTTCAGAAGGCCTAAATCAGTGCTTTGGCCCCAATAAGAGATCAAACTGTGGGTTTTTTTTAGGGGTAAGTTAATTCAATACATCTGGCTAAAATACACTGTTTTGGCTACTTAGAGGTCACATACAGATAAATGGAATCAGACTTTTAGTATTAAATGGATAGATGAAAATTAGATCATTATTATCGGCTGAGCGGGAATGCAGACCCCACATTAATATTATTCAGTTGCAAATCACCCAGACTTGTTTTGCATTCTTTTAATGCTTTTTAGGGGTACCTTAATTCAACATCTCTGGCTACAATGGCCGTTTTGGCTACTTAGAGATCGCACACAGATAAACAGATGTAGTCTTTTAGTATTAGATAGATAGATGGGTGAGTGTGAATGCAGGCCCCACACTATTAATATTCAGTAGGAGATCCCATTAGTAACCACAGAAAATTTGGTGGCCATAGCTCTGGCCATTCTTGAGTTTTGCTAACATGGCTGGATGGACATATAGTAAAATACCTTTTTGAATTTTAAATTCCAGATTGATAGATAAGAACAATAGTAACACATTTTTGTGATAAAACAACTAGGGATACAAAGTAGTTATATTATTTCACATGATATTTATTTACCAGCATAGGAAAAATAGAATATCTAACAATAAGATCACTGCTCTTTGTAAACAGTTTTAGAGTTTGATAAGGAATTTCATTACAAAAAATGTGATGATCATATTTTAATATAAAAAAGGAAACAATATTGTTTGGTTGATTGAAAGTTCAAATGTCCAACTACCTAAATAACCCAAAGACAAGATTATTTACAGTTGAGAATAATGCAAATTCACATTTGTAAATTTATTAATAAATGTTTGCATGTTTTACTAAAAAAGAAAATAATCTTGCTGTTTTAGTCTTTGCTATCTCTGATGACAACAATTAAAAAAAATGAAGCTGTTTTTTTCTTCTCTCTAACCATGAATTAATAACATTTATAAGTAAATGCTGGTATAATTCAAAATCAGTTATGGTTTGATTATGAATTTATCACTTAGCATTTCTTGTCATTTTCAAACTATTTCACTTGAACTTTTTTATTCTGGTAAACTCACAAATACATAATAATTTGAATTTGTCTAATGACAAAATATGTGTAGGTGCTAACTGACTATCAATGAGAGTTATTTCATCAACATTCTATATAGGATTTAAATGTTACTGTAAAGATAAAAATTAGCATTCTGGACTTTAAATTATTTAAAATTATGCTATACATATTCTTAAGAAATGATGTGTGTGTTCATTAGATACTTTTAAGGCATAAAAAAAAAAATATGCCTATCAGTAATTGAATTGATATTTCAATGTTGATTCACATGATCTTCAGAACATGCATGAAGTGACTTTAACTGCATATCTATATATATGAGAAATATGCAATAAAGGGTACAGTGAGATGTTGGATAGAATTATAAAACAGGTCTGGGTAGTCACTCAATAGAAACCGTCACTTGACCAAACTTGAAAAAAGGGATGATCAATGAATAAGTTACTTCTCTTGCCTTTTGTAGGCAGTGATCACTAAAAAAAAGTCTGAATTTTCAAGCGGATGCAAACTAAGGGATCAATTTAGCATAAAGTTACATTGCTCAATTTATCATAAACTTACATTGCAAATAGAATCCCCCACTAAAAACCTATTTATAGTGGTAATTTTCAAAAGACAAAAAAAATGTTTTTCCTAGACATAATAAGGAGTAAATGTTGAAAAGTTCAGCCCTCGAGCTCTGTTGGTGTGGCCTGTACACATGATACATACATTTACTTATATAAGTTATTAGTTTATGATTAGAGAGAAGAAAAAAAACAGCTTTATTTTTTATTGTTGTCATTAGTCCCCCCCCCCCACCTCTCTCTCTCAGAAACAGCTTTATAATTCACAATGGATAATTAATAGATATCTCTTTTTTTCTGATGAAAAAGCTAAAAACGATCTATTATTTTCATAATTGCAATATATAAATTTAACAATAAAATCACTTTTCTAAATCAAAAGTAGTCATAATTACCTCATTTATTATGAGTGAGCATATGAGCAATATTTCCACTTGTAAAAGGCTGTGAAGAAGTGAATGTTCACTATAAATGTGTTAGTTTTATAGAAATTTTTCCAGACAAGCCAATAATATGATTTCTAAATTAGGTGCAGGTGGGGAATAGGGTAAAGAATAAGAATATGTTGTTGTTTTTTTGTATTATCATTTTTACTGAACTAAAAAAAAAATCTATTTTTATTTTAGTTCAGAAATTTGTCAATCTTTGTATTTTCATTGGTATGCTAAAAGTACAAAGCCAAATCAACTGTGATTTTTAACATCTTTTTACTATTGTAACATAGAATATAAGCAAACATTTACAAATCCAACAGACTTCATTTAGTTCTAGTTTACCCATGCCATAAAAAAATGACGGAAATATTTTCCAATTGCAGTGTACTAAAAAAAATATCAAAAACATTATGTTGCTCTAAATTTTCTTGTTTATGTTCAAACAGAAAGAAACCGGATTGTTTACGCATTTGCAAAAAAGATAATAAGGGAGACTAGTCTATAATTAGCATTTAATAGTTATCTCCCATGACCAATGTTACAGACAAAACATATAGACATACATGTGGCATATTATATAAGTAAATAAATATGTAAATATTAAACATGTAATCAATGTAAAAAATGTCTTTTATTCAGAAGTGACAAAATACCTACAAAAATCTAACAGGATCTTAATTACAGAAATTACTGATCTATTTATTTATTTTTTGGAAGAACAAAAAAATATATTTCAATTTGTGAAATATTTAAAACATACTTCTGTTATTATATCTATAAAAAAACATTCATTTATTCTGCTTTCCAATTAGGCCAAATCTTGTATAAGCAACATGTCCATCGATCTGTCACACTTTCTGTCTGTCCATCGTTCTGTCACAATGTAAAAATAGAAATGTTATGTTGAAAGGGTTAGGGGTAAAGGAGAGATTCTGAAAATTGAATTGCCATACAAAAACACCAAGAGGAGAGAGAGAGAGAAGCAGGGTAGGGATACACAAAAGGGTAAGGAATGATACGTAAAGATATTCATTAAAGGAGAATGGCTGAACTTAGCCGTTAAAGACTAGAAAGTAAAATGAGGTGGAATTGAATTTGCTTTCGAGTGTCTGTGAGGGGAAGATTTGGTTAAGTGCTGGGATGGTCACTTCAGGCAACTCCTATGAGTATTTTTAGATACTACAGTGCTTTAGATTTCCACCCCTAGGTATACCATTAGCAAAGCAACTGTTATTTCACTAATATATGATAGGAAGTCCACTATAAGTAAAGCTTTAATTTGCATCCCTATGCCTAGAATTTATACATATTGTTTTTACTAGAATCGGCTGGTGAATTAACTTAAGAGTTTCATCTAGTGCCTATCACAGCCATTTTGCTTTGACTATTTTTTCTATTATGAGACAGAGTTGTATAGGATTGATTATTGCTAATCTCCCCTTAGAGCACATCTGACAAACTAAACCAAGAAACTTTGTATTTCATAGGAATTCTTAAATCATGCAATACTTTGCAAAACAAAAATAAATTATACATTTCCTTATTTATTTTTATTAGATCAATTATTATAGATAATTATTATTAATTTTTTATGACCATTATTTACCTTCATCTTAATTTTTTAGTCGCTTTTTATTGCAACTTTACTCAAACCGACTTCCTTTGGCAGTGAGTAAAAAGGGTTGATTGGAAATAAAGAATAAACTTCGGTTGAGACACAAACTCATATCCCTCACTCTGGAGGGAGGCTAGGTTTATGCCTTACCACTCTACCAATCAAGCTACTAAAGCCAACTAGCAAGCAGAAGCTCAAATCAAACCTTTAAACCTGAAGCTTATTCTTGAGTGAGGCTCAAAAGTAGATAGAAATTATGATAAATTTGTTCTGAAGAAATTCCAGAATTAATTTCTAGTCTCGTTAGTGGAACCATTTGAGTTTTAACTGATCAGAATTTTATTAGTTATTATGGCCAAATATATCTTTTTTATTGCTAGGCTCATCTTGAACCTGGCTCTTAGCTAAATGTTATGGACTGTCTATAATCCTTTCTGTCATTATCACTGAAGACATTTCTTCTGCAATCACATCATGCCTTTTACATCAGAGTTTCTGTTTGTTGCTTCAACAAAGCTCACATGCTTTTTAGTAGTATACAAATCTCAAAGCTATGTTTGACAAACTTGATGTATACTACCCAAAGGAATTTTGGATGAAAACCCAGTTTTTAAACCATTTTGTAATTTTCAAAATAAAATGAAAAAAGAATTTGAGTCCTTAAATTTAAATTTAAAATCTTGCTTGTAAATGATGAATCTTTTACTGTTAGGGAGTTAAATCCAAGTAAATCAAGATATTGTCAGTATACAATGCCAGTATGCACTAAAATACAATTCTCACTGAAGGCTTACTCTTTTTTTCTGATTGCACTCTTATTCGTTGCCATAGAAACAGTGGCTCGAATTAATAAAACAACTACAATTAGGATGAAGGTAAAAACTAGTCAAATTTTGTTTAAAGTGGTGTTACAATACTTCATCCAATAATAATAAAGATTGATTTATAAAGATGATCTTGTTCACATAAAACTGTTTAATATTATCATTATGCTTTTGTTGGAATGAAAGGAAGTGATGCTCTGTATGATGTGACCTTTATTCCAGAAGTTGATGTTCAAGATAAAAATTCATTGAGAGATGAAAATCTACACAATGTGATAATCAATATGAAATTAATGTTGATTACATTACTTTTGATATTCATTGAAAATTAGGCCAAAAATGAATCTTTGAATCTCTAACTTCATATTTTCCTGTCAAGGGTTAAAATGATTGGTGGCTGGAGGCTTCTTGTTCTTGAAACAATTGTGGCTTAGTAAATTTGAACATTATTCTTTTACTACAATATTTTTCTACACGATTGGTTGGCTGCATCTTGCAATGTTTATTCTTATTAAAGCATTCAAATCTTTTTGTTGGTTTGCAGAGTTGCACGTTTCAATCAAGTTGAGCATCTCACAATATTTTTCCCAACTAATTTTGGTGCTGAAAATACCCGTATACATTATATCGGACTTCGAGGAGAATTCACAGAGGTAAGCCAGATGTTTTCTTTACCGCTCTCATCTTTACAGCTCTAACCATATAAGATAAATGATTTGAATTTAATCTTCTAAAGTCACATGAACTATTTAATAATTTTCCTATTAATTCATTTATAATTGATTTAACATCTTTTGACTTCTTCTAAAATGTTTTTATAAATGTAAATGATTGACCTGTTTCAAACAGATCTGCCGAGTGACATGAACTGTGATAATGAAATATCGTCCCTCCTGTAATTTTCCACTGCGGCTGTCAAGATTTAGGGTCCTTATAAAGTGTTGATGTAGTTATCTGTGTTGCCACAAACTCTGTGTAAGAAAATCTCTATTTCAAACCCAGGCGAAATGTACCATAAAAATCAATAGTTGATATCTATTAAAGATGCATCTCAATAAAAATGCTGATAAATTTGACTTCCCTTCTTTCTCTGCATTAGCCAGTTGAGGTGATGATTGGGAGCTAATTTTGTTAGACAACCGTCAGCCAAGACTGTCAACATAGGTTTCTTCAGTTTTTAAGTTGGTCTGGCTGGCTATGTATGTATCGTGTGCACAGGCCACACCAATGGAGCTAGAGGGCTTAACATTTAAACATTTACTCCTTATTATGTCTAGAAAAAACTTCTTTTTTTTTGTTTTTGTTTCTTGAAAATTCTCCCCCATAATAGGTTTTTAGGTGACGGGCGAGGTCAATTTGCACAATGTAAGTTTATGCTAAATTGCTAGTTTGTGTCCGGCAGCATTCACACTTGAAAATTCAGACTTTTTTAGTGATCACTGCCCAACAAAATGCGAGAAAAGTAACTTATTCATTGATCACCCCTTTTTTCCAATTTTTTAATTGATCATCCCCAAAATGGCATGCTGCCAAAAGACGTTGGCCACATGACGGTTGCTATTGAGTGACTAACCAGACCTATCGTTTTGTTGAACAAGTTTGTTCGTTTAACTAAGAATGTAGCCAAATTGAAAATGACATTTTTACTTGAGTAGATGGAAAAATGGACAATTCAATATTTTCTTGTTGAAAAAAAAATAGAATAAAAGAATATTCATATTTTAAAATTCTGATCAATAATTAACAACTAAAATTATTTCATGGTAGGATAATTTTCTTTTTAACTTTAACCTGACTTACAAAATTCTGTTGGATTAACGTTTAATGGGGAAGTGTGGGTGTCGTAATGGTTAAGGGCATCAAGAATAGAATCTGTGAAGAGAGTTCAAACTCTGGTTGGGACAGTTTGAGTTCACTTCACACTAATGTCCTTGGGGAAGGCATGAATCCCCTCCCCCTGCTATGAGTATATAGTAGGGCAGTTGGATCTCTTTAGCCCTGTAAGGCAGTCCATCTTGGGTATCAGGCTAGCACCCCAGGTCCCCATAAAAACCCACAATTGCTACAAACAATAAATGGGTCTCCATAGATCATTCAAGAAATAACAGAGTAAGTGAACATTTAATGGCTGTCCTAGTTTCTAATTGATGTCAAGTTTATAAAACCTTCAGTTATACTGTTGGCAAGTTGATATTATCATCTGATCAATGGCTTTTAGTCAAATTAATATCTAATTTATGGAAATATTTGATGTTAGTCTTGATCTGAAAAATAATTGTTATAATATAAAACATAAGTTGTGTAAACGCTCTAAACAGATTTGACTCTTTTTGTGTATAACACAAAAGATTTTGTAACCAAATCTGAGCGAAAATAGAGGGGCTCGTGCTATACTTTTTTATATGTTACTAAAATTAAGCCTATTTAATAACAGAGGTGATGCAACACCCCACCCCACCTCCACTAAGAAATATATTTGACTTACGTGGCTAACCAACAGTTAAAAATGAAATGATAAAAACATTTCAGCATTCAGTAAATTAAACTTCATTAATATTATTTTATTTAAATTAAAATAATTACTATTATTGTAACAGTACATATTATAGAAATAGTCGGCACATTGTATAACTGCAGTACACAAATTTGGAACATGAAAGCAGAAAAAAACAAGTGGCAAATCGAGTACCTGTGTTATGAGAGGGTACAATTTTATACCTATTATACACCTCTAAATCTAGTGCTTGTGTTATACACAAAGAAATACAGTATTTATATTTGCTTCCATGCATCAACCTGTGCCTGGTCTTAAAATATATTGCTTATTATACTTTTCCTTTACAATTGACTGTGTCTTTAAGTTTCTAGACAATTCTTCTGTTTTATGCATCCTGATATTGATAAATAGAATCAGTTCTAGTAGTAAAGCCCAAACAAACCAGAAGTGTGTGACTCTGGTTGTTGAATTTTGTTAGTTTACCAATCGAGTGATAATGATGAAGAAGTGAAATCTGCATGTAAATTGGTTGTCAGTTGGGACTTTCTTCTTTGCTCTGTTTTATTAACTTAAACCATTTCAGTTTTGAAGCAGTTGGTAGCTGACATTCATGTCCCCTGGGAAAGAGCACTGCCAAATAGCAAAAAAACTACAAGAATATATGATTATTTGCCTATCTGAAGTAATTTATCTAAATTTTCTAATTGTATGTGTATAAAGTCTTCTAGTTTAAAAATATTAGTTTTTATTACAAATTCAAACTTTGTATCACCATAATCTATATTAGAGATGATTTTTATTAGCACAAAAGTTTGTAAATAAAAATTTCTTCAATCAGTGACTGGACAACTGCTTAGTACATAATTTATCCTTTTCCAAAATTATATCAATAGTAACATATTACATAATTCCTGATAGACAAAACAAATGTTAATAGCAGATTTATTTTAAAGCTGGCTTTTTACATTTCTGCTAAATCAGTGGCAAGTTTTGCTGGAAAGGTAAATACACTTGAATTAGCCTTTTTTTGACAGCAGTTAATTGCATCATTAAGCCAGCTTGTTTGTAGTTGGGCTGGGATTAAACTAATGAGAAAAGTGGTAGTTAAATTTGGTATGTCCGATATCAGAATAAAGATTATTTTTTTAAATATTGATATTCTCGGATGTGACCAACTTTTCATTTAGGCTGTTCCATGCATTTGCTACTCTTGCTGAGAAGAAAAATTGTAGTTTTCTTTACTTATCAGATGAGATTATTTTTCATTCTTTTAAAATAAGGTCTTCTTCTTCACAAAAATGTATGGCTGCTGCTGCTGCTGCTGCTGTTTGTGAATTTCAAATGCATAATAATGTGGTGGATATTTTCCAGAATAACAATAATTTGATCAATTGTTTTTCAGATGAAACGACATGGAGTGACAATCGTTAATTATGAAGCCCAAGCCAATCCGAAGGATCACAAAAGTCATCTTTTAGACCAGATGGGTCATATGATTCAGTAACACTGCTTATTCAATAATGACTTACCTATCAAGTCTTGGTATCTTTCTGCCTTAAGTGACTGCATATTGCACTTACTTTCTAATCAATTCATTCAAATTGGATTAAATCTTGCATAACTCTTTGTTTCTCTTGTCATAATGAAAACATGTTTTTAAAATGGTCTTGATTTTTCAAAGTTGGATTTTAAAAAATGAAACGAAACACTTAACTAGTTTAATAATTTCAGAGAGAAAAAGAAAGAGAGAGAGAGAGAGTGTGTGTTTGTGTGCATAATCATAGATATATAACCTTTATCAATTACAACTCAGTTTCAAAAATGCTTGATTAACTAAAAGAATCAATATTTGAGATAAATTTTCAGTTCTGTTATAAAAACTGGAGAATGAAATAAGTTTTTGTTTTCCGTGTCAAAATAATTCAAGAAAAGAGATGGAAATTGTCAGTTGTTCCTCATAATGAGTAGCAATTTTTTGTAATTTTCAATATTTGTAACATAGGCAACCATGCAGTAGATATTGGAAAAACGAATCTGTCACTAGAATTTGCATTGAATGCCACCATGTCGTAGTTTGTATAACTGATTTAGGAAAATATGAGAGCAAAACCATTGTATAAATAAGGTTACAAATCTTGCATAAAATCTACATGCCTGTGTCCATTGTTTGAGACAATATTTTTACCAGATGAAGCACAGCCGTATGTTATTATTTCTCAAACAAGTGTACACAGATTAAATACTGGATTTTTCAAATTTATCTGTTCACAAATTTAGTAAACTAACCTGAAAAATAAATGTTTCCTTTTATACTAAAAGGGAATTCAAATGTAATATCTTGAATATTTATTAGATAAAGCATTGTCAACCATTATCAATTTTTGACTAGTATTTATTGTTTTTCATCTTAATTAATGTCGCTTTTTATCCCAGCTACTCAGACCATCTTCTACGGCCATTAGTAAACGGCACAGATCGGAATTAAAGAATAGCTGTCGGCAAGACTTGAACTTGCATCCCTTTTACCTTAAAGCAGCCATCATGGTCAGATAGACTTCCTGAGGTAAACAGAATGTGAGTTTGAGTCTTGAGTTTGATCCATGCTGTTTACTAATGGTTGTAGAATGAAGGTCTGAGTAGTTGCGATGAAAAGCAACTAAAATTAAGATGAAATAAATAGTAGTCAAAAATTAGTAATGGCTGTTCAAATATGTTATATCATTTTTAACTATTTTCTACATCATGGTTTTTCTCTTTTTAATGTTTTCATAGGCAATCTTTGCATTAGTATGCCTGCCTACATTTAATTCTGGTGGAAATAACTTTAAACCTTGGGATGCTAATAGGATAGGATCAAACTTTTATATTTCTAACATATTAACTTTTGATATTTTTGGATGACTGTGTAGAGATGAAACTTGCAAGCACTAAAAGCTTATATCATGGTATAAGAATCATCATAAAATTACTGTGATAAAATAACAAATCTCCTAATTAAATCCCTTCACTTTGATTGTAGAGACTTCATTGTTGTCAAACTATCAGTAATTGACTTTATTTTCCCTACCTAACAACAATGACGTAAAGTTCAGACTTTAATTTAAGACGTCTGAAATTGAAATAATGAATAGACAGAGATGGGTAAAGAGAGACATTCTATTCCTAGGTCATCATTCAATGAGAGAAAGAGAGAAAATGGAAAGCTATGGACACTAGATTGAATTATCTGGTGTTGCTAACAAGATTTTTTAAAAGATTATAATTTATTGTCAAACTCCTTCTATAGGTTTTTTTTCTTCTTCTATAGTTTTGAGAAGGGTCATTAATATTGAAATGGTTCTTCAGACGGTTGAACTCCTTCTTGTTATTTGTGTTATAAACACAACGTTTCGGCCAATCCTTCTATAGGATTTGACTTTATTTTCCCTACGCAACAACAATGACGTAAGACTTAGACTTGGAAATTCGAGACGTTTTGTGAAAAGTTTAAATTTAAATGATAAAGAGAAAGACAGATTCTATTCCTACACCAACAAGAGGGAGGGAGGGAGGGAGGGAAAGAGAGGGTCAAAATTGGGGGTGAGTGCTTTTTCTACCTTTTAGGGGTCAAAAGTGAGGGGGGGGGGAAACATTTTTCCATTTTTTTTTCAGTGGGCTAAAACAAGGGGAAACAAGTGTTCTATTTGCAGAGGTTAGGGTTAGGGTATTATTGCTAGGCTTTACTATAACATGTTCATAGTATAAACTAGAAATTTTGCACACACACTCCCCTCAATGAGTAGGCAAAACGATTTTTTCTTTTTTTGAAAACTCGACTTAGTGGCAGAAATATTTGCATCTTTCTCCCTATGTATGTGTCATGTGTATAGCCCTAACCGTTCATAGAAGAGACTTGAAATTCTGTACACACACTCCTTTCAATGAGTATGGAAAACAGTTTTTTTTGTTTTTAGAACATTCAGACTATTGGCTGAAATAGTTAATTCTATCTTTGTATGTGTCACGTGTACAGGCTGCACCAAACAGTGTGGAGTTTGACCCTGAAGCAGCCAGTCTTGTTATACATTACAATCGTCTAACCCTGTCAGAATTTTATATTCTATCCTTTATCTAAATAGTGCTGGAATCTAAGGTATGTTTCTGCAAATTTAAAATGAAGCTTAGAGTACATCCAATATTGTTTATTTTTTAATAATACTACAATATTTGTAGGAGAGATTTTAGTCCAAAAATAATATTGCAAGAACATTCGTTTCTTTGAACACAGACAATAACTCTGTCTTACTCTCACCCCCCCCTTCTTTTCTTTTTATAGGTGTATATATATATATATGTGTGTGTGTATGAGAGAGAGACACTTATTGTGACCATTTTGATCTCTTTTAGATAATAACCGACTGATAACATTAAGCAAAGGATATAAAAATTAGAACAGTTTACATTCATTGTTATAAAAAAAATTAATATGAATTTTTAATTCATTCTAAATGAAGTGTTTGGGACCAACTCATTTTTATAGTGATGCTAAGTGTCAGAGATATATATATATATATACACACACACACACACACACAATTTTAGTTTGTACTGTCCATTTTTGACAGCCTATAAAAATGGGATATAAAGACATGTAAAATAGAAAAAGATTTCCTGATACATACCTGCAACAAATGGGAGTAAGTTTAAGCTTGGCTTTTTAAAGATGATGCCTCTTTCCAAAGCCATATTGGTGTTGAGACCTCTGACTCCACAAAGGATGCTAGCTGAAGATCTTGAGCATCAAATCCATAATGAATCAATATTGAAGTAGAAAAATTTGAAAGTGCACACCTGCCAATGCCATACACTAATTAAAAACTGAATGAGGATCATACATAGCTACGATGCAGGAGAGATAACTGTTAGTTTAGATTTTCCATGTTTTGAACTATTGTCTCAATATAGGAAAAAAATCTCTCAATTGAAAATACGAATTCCTGGATCCACTCCAAAATTTATTCAATTCTTCCTTAGCCTCCCACAAAAAGTCATTGAAATTCATTGAGATCTTTGAGATATTGTGTGAACAAACATGAGTGAATACATATCCTCTTCTAACTTTGTTGGCAGATGTAATAAAGCAATAATTAGAGAGCACATACCATTGTCACTAAAAACTGAATAAAGTTATATATATTTTCATCCCTCTATCAAGAAAGACACTTTTTTTTATAAGATTTCATGTGGAAACAGCATAGAAGAATAAGAAACAATTCATTGCTCAGTTATTCATTCTTCGAGAAGATCACATGAAAAATATGGAATCAGACTACTTTTTCTAAATGCATTAAAAACTAGAGCACTTGGAGAACGCATACCTCTGCCAATGCCACTAAAAAAATGAATAAAAATCAGTTCATATATAGCTATGATGCAGGGGAGGTAATTTTAAAAAAATTGCCCACCCTTCCACAGAATTTCATTGAAATTTATTGAGAACTTTGTGATATTGTGTGGTCAAACAGATACAAATGAATACATATACCACATCCAACTTCATTGGCAGAGGTAAATATATATTCCCTAGCAGCCCGTAAGATTTGCAAAAAAAGTAACTCGACCGCTGGTTGAGTTAGAGGGAAAGTTTACTCGCCCCAAAATAGTGTCTTGACCGAAATATTTATGCAAAGAAAATTGACTCCTGCCTAAAAGAAAATAATCATAAAACGTTTAATGAATTATGATGACTTTGATCTCATTGTTGTACCTTTCCTCTAAGTGAACAAACTTTGCAAAGAAAAAAAAGGTTACGTACAGGATACATTATTATTGTTGTCTTTGAAGTTTGTATGATGAGAAATCTATTGGGGTGTTTGGTTCCGCTCAGTCTGCCCCTGATAACAATTCAGTTGAATATTAAAAAAAAAAAAAATTAAATAAATACAAAAAAAATGTAATAAAAGATCTTATTTTTTCAACTCGATCAGCAGTCAAGAAAGCTGAGAAACTTAGATGCCCGAGAGAGAGTTGAGTGGTCGTATTAAATCTTACAGGCTGTTCCCAAGGTATGCATAATAAAAGAAGCCACAGTTAGAACCACTTGCTTTGGTGAGGCACAGCTAGTTTTGTACATTTAAAATGTGCTGCTGCTGATGTAGGCTGAACATCTTCAATCAAGCTTTGCGTGAAAGCCGTTTAGCAGAGAATTGCCTCCCTTTCCTTCTGATGATGAAGAGTAGCTTTATCAAATGCATAAGAATTTGCATCTCCTTAACATTTAAATGAACAATCCAAACATCCTTAAGTCAAAGAAACAAATTAACTTATAAAAGGAGAGGATCTTTGGTGTTAGTGGAAAGAAAGGAATTGGTGGATATACTATTTTGGGATTTTAGAAGTACACAAATGTCAGTAAGTTTACTAAGCTTAATCTAATGTAGCACCAGGCCATAACAGTGGAGGATCGAGTGAGGATTGAACTCCCCAACAAATGGCTTGTAAGACTAACTTGTAAACATAAGAGATAATATCTGTAAAACCAAAAAGAGAGGAAGTTTTAAATTTGGACAGTGGGGGAAGGGAACATGGAATTAAAAATAAGTGCAAATTTAGCTTTATCTTTTGCTTAAAATAATAAATAAAAACATGACATTTGATTATTAATAAGTTTCTACTGAAAGAATCACACTTTTTCTTTTTTTTTTTGCAAAAAAAAAAAAGTACAAGATTTTCTTTTATTTCATTTAATCAAAATAGGCAATGCTAATTTATAACAAGCTTTGCTGCTGCAGGGTCAAACTCCATTCCTACTTCTATTCTGACTGAAGATGATTAATGTAACTTGTATTGTATATAAAATAAATTTGTAAATATATAGTTTAGCTCAGTTGGTAAGAGAGACGCCTACCAATCACTTGGTCGTGATTTCAAATTACGTTAGGGAAATGTTAATTTTATATTGGTTTAACGTAACGTGATAGACAAACAGTGGAGAGTTTACTCCCCTGAATTAGTTCTTGTTCTGGGGGGTTAAAACTGTCAAACTCCTGTCCAAGTTGGAGTTGACTAAAGAAATTACATATTCTGCCTGGATAAAAGATCTATTTGCATTAATAATGTTCAAGGTGTCCTTTCCAGTGTTATTTGCTTCCTTGACTACTACAAGTATTGTATCTGTGTTCTTTTAGTTAAATCAATATTGAATTGGTTTTCACAATAAGGAACATCGACAATTAAAAAATAAAAACAGGTAAAATTTGTACCACAATTTGAAAAAGCCAGAATGTTCCAGTTAAAAAAAAAATAAAGCCAGAAATTGGTGCATCAAAAGCTATCGTCAGTTAAATCTCCTCAAAATAGTTTATCCAAATTTTCAGTATGGGCATTTATAGAAAAAAATGCAGGGAGAAGTGAAATCAAGATTTAGTTGGTTATATAAGAAAGAGAGAAACACATGGACATATGTCTAACATTTACAAAAGAATGATCAGAAAGCTGAACTGGAATCAACCAAAAAATGGACATAACAAAAAGAATTTGAAATTAATAAAATATGTAGATTTTATTTTATTTTTTATTAAGACTTATAATATTCTACATATTCTGGGTCTGTAGGTTTATAGATACATTTCTCTTTCAAATTGACAATCCAACCTGGTTCCAAGTTAAAGAAAACCTGGCGAGTATCTTTCCGTATTGCCATCATCCGTTCAGTCTCCTCATCAACTTGAGGGATAGTGTAACCATATTTTTGAGAGAGTTCCCAGCGAGCTTCTCGGATTAAATCTGGATCAGCCAAATAGCCTCGGTTCCGAGGATTCGTGTAATATTCAATGACTTCTTGTGTCGGAAGATGGCATCGTGGAATTGGTTTGCCAGCTTTGAAAAATCGTAATGTGTCTGACAAAGCATTCAAAGACATTGGATCATAGTAGCGGGTTGTGATGCTTCCTCCATTCCGTTCAATCGCAGCAATCACTACTTCACTTGCCCATTGCACTTCAATGTTGATGCAGGCAGTAAAAGAATCAGCACCCTGAACAAAAAATATTTACAAAAATTACAACAAATTGGTTTTTCATTTGCATATCAGAAATAGTCATTACTATTAGAGAAATGATAAAATTGGAATTTTAGAAATCTAACATAATAGCAATGTTATTGTCTTGTCTATAATTTTGAGAAAAGTCATTAACATTCAAAGAGTTTTTTGGACAATCAAAGTCATTCTTCTTGTTATTTGTTGTTCACACAACATTTTGGACAATCCATTCTAAAGCCTTTATCAGGTGCACTGTGTGTAAAGAACACAGTAGTGTCAAGAAACAGTAACAAACAGAAATCGTTTTTTTAAATAGGGAATGCTGTTGGAGAGTGAGAAAACTCAGAAGTGGCATTCATCAACATGTTGGCTAATTGTACAAGTCTGACAAGTGTGGAATTCAAATCTATGTGGCTTTTGCTGCTCAACAAGTGATTGATGCTTCTTTTTTTTTTAAATAAAGAAGCATCACAAGGGAAGTAAGCGAATACTTCAAAGCCTCACTTCTGTACAATGGACAGAAAGTAATGGTCCCATTTACTAAACAGTTACATTGTAAATAGTTTACAATATAATCTGCAAAAATAGTGCTGATCCACTTCAAGTCAAAATCTTTACTTTTGACATCCTCAGGCCAAGGATTTTAGATTTTCATGGCTGGCGGAGAGATTAATATAGTTTTGAGAAGGTTCATTAACATTCAAACAGTTTTCTGGAATTCATGTTTTCACATGACATTTTGGCCAATCCATTCTATGGCCTTCTTCAGGTGTACTATCTGAATGTACTGTAATAAACAGAATCTTTTTTCCACAGCAGCAGTGTTTTTAACATAGGATTCAGGTGTTTTTCTTTCCTTAAGATCAAACCTTACAAATTTCAGAAGACATGGTTACTGGGAATATTTTTATGAAAACAGTTTTATCTAATTTTTGAACAAATTAAATCCACCCAAAAAATCAGAATAATTGAAATCTTATGAATCTGAAAAAAAGTCCAGGGATTTTAAAATCCCAAATCAGAATGAAATACCATCCGTTGAAATTGAATCAAAATAAATCAATTTTAAATAAATAAAAGATGTAAGAATGAAATAAAATTGTCTATCTGTTGCCTTTTGTTAACTTACGTCTTCTGTCAGCCACACTCCATGTTCACGCCTATCAACATCTACACGAAGAAGTCTTGTGTTGGTAATGGCAGCCATATCAATGGGGGATTTAGCATCTACACGCTCAAGGTCAATCATTCGCTGCAGGGAATGCATATCCATCGGCTTATAACTTTTGCGAGCACTGAACAAAAAGAGAAAATTTGCCTCAAATAATTTTGAACATAATTGAAAAATTAGCATTGAAATATTCTAATAAATGTAAAAAGTAAATATTAAATTCCAGTACCTTGTAATTCTAAGAACAACAGTTACCTCCCTTAGGTCTATGTTCTGAAAGATTTGCAATCTTATTTCTCCACATATGGAAAAAAAAGTTGTAATAGGCTTGGACACCATATGCAGCTAACATTTATAATTAGCAATCCACCCCCAAAAAATACTTTTTTTTGTGTAGAAATAACGCTGGATTATGACAGATGCAATGAAATCAGTTTAGAAAACAAAATTTGCAGATAAGATGATCACATATTCAAAGTAGGAAGCCTTGGTTGATTAAAAACATTTTCCAGGGAAATACAATTTTGAGATGATTTGCAGTTTCATATCGACATTTTTTTTACATTAATGATATATCAACTTATATAACTGAAATCTGAATCAACAAAAATTACAAAATATGCTTTGAGCATATTTCTAGTGGATTGAATTAAAGAATATTT
>VCCN01005374.1:1275160-1288995 GCA_006491835.1 Architeuthis dux | reverse complement strand
CCCTTTGACAACCACTAACTTAGACAACCCGCCAGCATTTCTGCCTTGCTTAGTCTAGGGAATAATTCTGACATCCGGGCCATTCGCTCTTCGTTCCTATTTTACTTCCCACATCCGGGCCATTCGCTCTAACTTCGTTCCTATTTTACTTCGTGTGAAGGGTCTTTCCTTTTGTACGTTCTGGTAGTAAACAGCCAAAAATCTCTGAAGCGATTAGATTTCCTTCTAATAAATAGTAGTGAAATTAGAGAGAATAGCCTGCATATGAGAATTATTCCCTCGGCTTCATTAGTTGTTTCAAAATCGGCTAGCTTGGCAAATGCTGGCAGATTTTCTAAGTCATCGGTTTGTCTAGGCCTGTTCTGGTTTTGGATGGCTACTTGTTTGAAGCTTTAAACTACAAGAGCAAAGCGTGGGGAAAGGGTGCAGAAAAGTGTTGTAGGTGCTGCAGCCGCTCTCAGGAACTGGCAACACTTTCTCAGAGTTGACAGCAATAAGACTGAGTTGTTCACCTTACTTCCAGATGCTCTACTCCGATGGTCTATGAAGAAAATAAACAGCTTGTTGTCACAGATGATGTAGAACCCCTCGGAAAGCCACCGCTCCCAGATATATCTTCAATTTCTCCCTGTACACACGAGGAAGCCGATAGTCGCATGTTATTACACGTAGTTCATGTAACAAGAAATGGCCATCAGAAAATCATGATTCAAACTATTGATACTGATGTTGTGGCAGTGGCTCAGGGTCTATAGCCAGAAGATGAGCTTTGGTTGGCATTTGGAACTGGAAAGAGTTTTCGATACCTAGCATCCCATGAAATTGCTGAATGGCTAGGCACTGAGAACGTGCACTTCCACTGTTCCATGCATTGATGGGCTGTGATACTGTCTCAAGCTTTGTTGGCCACTGGAAAAAGACTGCGTTGGCTGTATGGACTATCTATCCAGAGCTTACACATGCCCTGTTAATACAATCTTCTGTCCTGGATGACATACCACAGGAGGTAATGGTCTCGATCGAGAGATTTATTATCCTGCTCTGTGACCGAACCAACACATGCACATAAATAGACAAGGCAGGGTTGAAGTTTTTTGTGAAGAGGCACAATGTGCAGTCAACCCCTCCAACAATGGCTTCATAGAAGAGCATGTTGAGAGATCAGTGTACCAGTGTAGAGGTCATGTGTGGGGTCGGATGCTAGTGTCCGTATCAGAACTACCTTCACCGTGTGATGGGGCTGGTCAAAGACATCTGAGGGATATTATGAACCCTTCTGGACATGCCTAACAAATGCAGGCCAGTCCAGCTATGAACTCGTCCCCTGCAAGTAAGAAGGGTTGTGTTTGGCTGTGCAAGTGCAAAAAGCTGCCTTAAACTACACAGACCGCTGTTACTATGAAGGGAAGTGCTGAATAAAATGCCTTGCGATAGACCCTAACTTTGGGCAGTTATTGTTATCACTTTGAATTGTGAGATAGAAGGAAAGGAAGCTTCTGGGCAATTCTAAAGTTCAAAATTTGAATTCTGCATCATAAAAAATGTATGATTTGACACCGAGATTATCCGTATCAGACTAATCTACGTAACCTTATTGCAATTAGAATCTTCATACCTGCCATGGCCACCATCTTGAATTTTCGATGACTTGCATGTATTATCCAAATGGCAATTCTCAAGAACTATGTATGGTAAAATTCAACTAATTATGTCCTCAATATAATATTATATCCATCGCTGATAAGAAAATTGATCTGGGAACAGTTGTCACTGGCAGCTATTGAAAATGTATGTAGTCAGAATTTGGTAAACGTTTAGTATGTTGTTGAACATACCTGATACTACAAAAGAACCGTTTTAGCAATTGGGGGGGGGACTATAAATGCACATGACTAGAGGGGCATTTTATGGATTTAGCGATCACCTTGGACGCCATCTTGATAATTACACTTTTCCAGTGGTCAGACTGTGGTAGACTTTTAGTATGTTATACTACAAAAAACGTTGAGAAAACTTTTGTAGCAATTTTGGGGGGGGGGTCAAAACATGAATGCACTCGACTAAATGTGCATTTCAAGGATTTGGCGGCCATCTTGAAAATTACACGTTTCCCGTGGTCAGACTGTGGTAGACATTTGATATGTTATTGTGCACAGCTGACACTACTAAAAACCGTTGGATAAATATTGAAGGAGTAATGGGAATTTTAAGGATTTGGCGACAATTTTGGACGCCATCTTGAAAATTACACCTTTCCAGTTGTGGTAGACTTTTAGTATGTTATTGAGCACATCTCTACAAAGAAACGTCGAGAAACTTTTTGTAGCGATTTCAGGGTGGGGGGTCAAACAATAAATGCACGACGCCATCTTGGACGTCATCTTGAAAATTACAACTTTTCCGTGGTCTGACTGTGGTAGATTTTTTATATGTTATTGAGCACAGCTGGCACTACTAAAATCCGTTAGAAAAAACTTGACTAGGATGAATAATAAAGGAGTAATAGACATTTTAAGGATTTGGTGGCCATTTTGGACGCCATCTGGAAGAAACCCACCTATCCAGTGGGCAGACTTTGGTAGTCTTTTAGTATGTTATTTAGCACACCCGATACTAAAAAAAAATCTGTTTTAATAATCATTAGACAGTTTCATGTTAAATACTTCCGACGAAAAGAACTTTGAATTTATGTGTATATTTTATTTAATTTCAATTAATTAGAGGCAGGGTGAAATGAGTATACTTTTTAAAAAATTAGAGGATCTGACTAGCACATCGCTGTGACATTCTGCAATGGTTTGAGATTGCAACAAATGGTCATAAGTAAAGAATTACCTTTCATACAGAATGTGTACTTTACAAGCTACATCACATTTTGCTGCGTTGGGTACTCGAGATGAAATTTCACTTCAATTATTGGCATTTGAAAACCAACACTATCTTTTATTCCTAATTATTATTCTTTGTTTAAATATCATTTACTTTCTTGTGTTGTTACATTTGAAGTTTTTTCCGGGTAACGCCGGGTATCCCGGCTAGTATATATATATATATTTGTAACGAAAAGCAATCACCCATATTCTATTCAAAGGTGTTCCTGCCCAATATTTGAATGATATGAGAGCATTATCAGCTTCTTTCCTAGAGTTTTAATTGTTTACCAACAGTCAATATTGCCCTAATAAAAGACAATCGCATAAACGGACATTTTTCTATTGGAAAGTTACTTATACCATAAGTAATAATAGAACATGATACAGAATAGGAAAAATAGAAAGAATAAATAAAAAAAAAGGAGAAAAATATTCAAAAATTTGATGAACAAATTTATGTTGTTATTTTAGATTTGAGTAATATTTTTGCACCATACAGAAACTGAGCTAAAATCTAAGAACATTGATTTGTATTTCATATAGATTCTTATGGCTCGCAGGTGTTTTTACACAATATTTTCAATACTTCTGTGAATGAAATAATATGCACATTGAACTCTCAGAATGTTGCTATCGCTAGATGGAACAACAAAGAATTGTCAAGGACATCGAAGTTAGATAAAATGCAGTAAATCAATGATTTAGGAATGTCCAACTTACATTTATATAAGCAAATGTTTTTCAAGCTAAGAATATTGATAGTGAACTAAGGACGATAGACTGTTTAACACCTTATATATAACTTTTCTTTAATTTAATGCTTAGAAACAATGAATAAAGGAAATGTTTAAGAAATGGATTCTTTACGATTGTAGGTTGTTAAACTTAAAAACCGGCCGCCGTGTGCAGATTCTTTTAAGTAGTATTGGAGAAAAGCCCTTCGATGTAACCGAGGCAACCATTAAAACTTCTCAGGAAGTTCGCTCAAGAGCTGGTAATATTACAAGATCGTGAACTTTCATTATCAGAAATTCACTTTTTCTTTTTGAATTAGAACATTATACAGCATTGAAAGTGGAGTTGAAATTTGCTTGTTACCAAAAAAAGAATAAATGCTATATATAGATATCGTGTGTGCACAACCCCCCCCCCCAAAAAAAAAAAAGGTTTGTACCTCAATGCCCATATAACAATCTCATACGATTAGGTTCAATTTATTTTTCTGTTAAATCACAATTATATAAAAATGTTCTGGTCTATGTCATTTTCATCTGTTGTGTTAACGTGGATCTGACAAATTTAATGTTTAGAAAAGCTATAGAACTTGGCTAGTTCTAGACACTATTTCATACCAACATAGAAATATTGGCTTTAAATTTCTAATCGAGCACTGACCGATCTTCTATTTTGGCATATCAATTACATCATTCGAGTTAATTATTCCATATCAAATCTAATGATCTTTATGATTATTGAAATTAATACACAAATATAATGCAGTTATTATAACTGGACTCATTGAATGAAATAAAGTTGACCTATTCTAAGAGAGGGGGGGGGACAATGGTGGCGCGAGTTGGGACTAACGGAGAACTAATATTTTTCAATGTCTTCGAAAACAAGTGAACGAAATATCCAACAAAAAAGTCACTTCTGAAAATTTGATCTGAGATTTTACACACATTTCATTGAATTGCCATTCATTCGGCATCACGGCAGGATTTGAACACATAACCCTTTGGTATGCGGCAAGCAATCACTTACCGCTAAGCCTCGGTGGCTTATCAGCATTTAATGTCAAACTTGTTAAGCTCGGCGAGAAAATCGCCAATATATTTGAATTTCTATGAGGTGATCTTTTTTAGAAAAATAAACATCTGAACTCGTTTCAAGGGAAGAGTCCATTGTTTCAAATGGAGAAAATTTTAACAACAAAATTGTTACCTTTAAGTAGAAGAGTCCATTGTTACGGACAGTGAAACAGAAGAAATCACGCTGTTCATTATATAGGTAGATAATGATCTGAATATTATTGTATCAAGTTTACCATTTAGCAGATCAGACATTAGAATATACAATGAAAGAGTAACGTACGTACGCAGGAAAGAACGACGGAAGGAACAACAACAACAGCAACAATAATGGATTGTTTACGTTTATAATGCAGCCTTAGAAGATATAGTATGATTTAAGGAATCTGAAAATGTAAACTGAAAATAAAAATGCATAGATAGTAATTGTTTCTAATATAATTTAATGAAGCTAATTGGAACAATTAATTAAATATGAAGACAGTAATAATTAATAATTCAAATGCAATTGATAAAACAAGAAGTATGAAACAAATTTGCTGTCAAAAATTCCGATGTGACTATAATTTAATTGTGAAATGATAAATGGAAGAAGATGATAGATGGAATTCTAAAAATGATTCTGCCAAACGCGATAAAATAGATAATTCAAGAAGAAAAATATTTAATTTAAAAATCCGATCTGTTTCTTTCAAAGTTTCTCGACATTTGGTCGGCTAAAATTGATGATGATGATGATGATGATGATAATAATAATAATAATAATAATAATAATAATAATAATAATAAAAAAAAAAAAATCTCCTACCCACCATTTGAAACAATGGACTCTTCCACTGAACCGAATTCAATTGTTTCTTTTCTAAAAAAAAAGGGTCACCTCATAGAAATTCAAATATATCCGTGATTTTTTTCGCAGGGATTTGCTAGTAATCAATAAATAATGGCTAACTGTGAATATAGAATAAATCATTATTTTTATTTTATGACTACTTTTTACCTTCATCTTAATTTATTAGTCGCTTTTTATTGCAACTTTTGATTAAGATGAAGGTAAAAAGTAGTCATAAAATAAAAAATAATGATGTATAATACTTCATCTAATAAAAATAAAATAATAATGTAGAATAAATCAGTTTACAAATGATCAGAAATGCGTGATCCACAAAAACAGAAGAATAAGAATGATAGAGAGATAGAGTTTCAAAAAGCTAGAATGACACACTCTTCTTCTCAATCTCTCTGTAATAGACTGTCAGCTGTTACATGTGAATGAACGCTGCCGCAAGGTGGGCAACGTTGGGATGAACAGTGCTACCAGCCACATAACATCTGTGACCACTGCTGGCTGTTGGCTTGCATTTAGCGTTTGGTTGAAGAATACTGCTAGTAGGTGCGCAACATCTGGCCGAACACTTCTAGTGGATGAATATGACTGACAGCTATGTGTGTGTGCACGCGTGTGTGAGGGCCACAGGCAAATTCTTAATGGACACAGTAAAATCTGACTCACATTAAAGTGAACTCTACCGTCAACTGTTAGACTCTAGAAGTGTCCAGCGAACGTTTCTGCTTCGTTTCTCTCACTATTATTGGTACTTTAACTAACCGTAAATACAATTATAGGTGACCAAGCAGTTTTTGTCTCTTTGGGAGCGCACACACGCACACACGCACGCACACAAACACGCACGCATACACTATTCAAGTGGTTCCCAACCTTTTCGTATCATTACCCACTTTTAAAAATGTTGATTACTAGTATTCCCCCTTCCATTTAAGTAAGTTGCAACAAAGAATAATTTCAAATCATCTTTATTTTGCGTATAGTTAGACAGCTTTAGACTAAGAATTAGTTTAATATCATAATTGTTGAGCTGCTGCTGCTGTGTATTTGTAACTCAAAGAAAGCAAGCGAAAATAATTAGGAACACATCATTTGAAATTCCAATTTATTACCAGAAAAATAAGAATTCTGCTATCATGTCCAGTCCAGGATAAATGGGACGCATTTTCACCCCAAACTCATTCAGACTGAGGACGTTGAACTCTTCTTTCGCTGAAGAGTTGTGTTTCAGTTCCCAAAACTCCTCCTGTAGTTTGATAGGAATTTCATCCACAAGACATTGAAATGAATCCCTTGTCAGAGCCATAGTTACTTGATCAGTGTTTATGTCTGGGAAATAGCACTGAAATTCACCAATAAGGCAGTTTACCAATCTGAGCCATAGTTATCATCTCTAATAACTTAAACTTAAGTAAGCCGATGGAATTGCATACTCTCCCAGAGTTGTAGTTTGGCAATAAATGGTCTTACACTGTCAGTATGGGTAATGATGTTGGTCTCATGGCCTTGTAGTTTTCGGTGTAGCTCGTTTAGAATTCAAATATGCCGACTAGGTAGGCCAAATGAGCTTGAAAGTTTGGCAAGTTCACCGTGGTGAATAGTTCTTTATTCTGGTTGTACAGAAAAGTCCTCACTTCTTCACTAAGCTCATAAAACCGAGCAAGCCCGTTTTTCTTTGATGGCCAGCGAACTTTAGTGTGAAACACGAGCTTGGTGTTCAGCATTCATGCTTTCACATAAATCACGTAAATTTGATGAAGTTGACAGTTTTTATGATGACCTCTAAATGAGCGTGCAAAGCTAATGTCTTTGAGGCGAGAGCCTCTCGGTGGATCATGCAGTGTACTCCAACTAGGATGTAGAATTCTTATGTTTGACAAGCCCCAAGAATCCAGATCGAGAACCCAATATTGCCGGGACACCGTCTGTATAAACTCCAATTACATTCTCCCAAGAAAGTCCTTCATCAAAGAAGGTTGAAATTAGCTCCATCACATCCTTTCCTGTCGTTGTTTTGGTCAATGTGTGACATAGCAGAAAATCATCTTTGATATCTTGAGCATCAATATATCTTACATAAATGAGAAGCTGAGAAAGGTTTGCAATATCAGTTGCCTCGTCTACTTGAATAGCACACATATTTCGATGATTTTATCTTTGCAATCAATTGATCTTTAATATTGTAAGCCATGTATTGTATCCGTAAGTTAAAGAGCGGTATTTGCTTTAATCGTTCAACTGAATCATCATCAAGAATAAGTTTGGCACTATCAGTGATACACGGCTTGATTAGAGTCTCCCCAATTGCATGGGTCTTCTTATTCTTGGCTATATGTTGTGTAATAACATATGACGCATGTGTTGCAGCTTTTGATACCATTCGGAAAATGTGATTGCCATCCAGCTTCTGCCTCTTCAAACAACCGATTTTAAGCTTAATGAATTCTCGATTCTGTAAGTGTTTGAGCAAATTATGAACAATGTGAAATACAAACTTACTGAAAATACTGGCCACAAACTTGAAAAATTAAGTTCTTTCAATGGTAGGCAAACATCCCACATGTTGGAATTCTTAACAGGTTTTCGATAAATATAGTATTGTGGATTATCTCGGCTCGGAGTAAAATTGTTGTTTGGTAGAATCACCATCACGGCTATTTATATATTGACGAAGTCCAGAATCGGCTCAAAAATTAAGTTCTTCAAAGTGTGGTTCTGACTGGTTCAAAATGTCTTTGAGGGATCTTTGTTTTTTGGTCGTCTTCACTGGGAGCCGGAAGTCCCGCAGCTCGAACTCACTATTTGTTCTCCTGATTCAGTATTCGTTTAACCGCTGAAGAGAAAACTCCCGGTTTAGTCTCCACAATAGTAACACTAACATGTGAATAAGCGAGGAAATACAAGTACAGGTTCGGCGAATTTCTGTTATGTTAGTAACGCGCATCCCCATTACCCTTAAGCCAAGAACATTCACCACAACTTGTAGTTTTACCTAATGGCTGTATTCACCACTTAGACTTCCTAAATTGTTGGGAACCACTGCACTATTCAATCAAAATCAATATGAAATAAAGATATCCTGTATTTTGCATGTTAGAAGATATACAGTTATCACATGAAGAGCAAAGAAACAGTATCATTTAAAAGATATCTGGATAATGTTGTTGTTGTTGTTATTATTATTATTATTATCATCATCATCATCATCATCATCATTATCATCTGAATATCTCAACTTATAAATTACTATTTCATATAATTTGTACTTATGACCTACATCTTGTGAATTTGGCCCCAACTTGTTTTCTTCCTTTTATATATATTGCTTTACAATGCACCAATTGAGGTGGGTGGGTCAGAAAATGACCAACTTCATTTTATTTAAGAATGGGTAGCGAATATAGCGGTTGAAAAGTAAATTACAAATTTAAAAATAAAAGAAAGAAAAGAAAATATTTGTAGGGTAAGAAACAAAAGAGAAAAAAGCTTTTTACTACTTCTATTAACATCACTTTTTTTCTGTTGTTCTCAATAGCAAGTAGTTCTCGTAGGTTTGAATGGAATCAAAAAACTAGTCTCTTTGCTCAGGTGTGAGTCAGAATGTTTCTTCTTCTTCTAGGTGAACTTCTGCTAAGTAGGCTCTGAAGTTGCCCATAGTAAAAGAAATTAACTATTTTGCCTGTAATATTTCAAATATTTATTGGGTAAATCAATAGGAAGGAGTCTTAGCTTCTATTTTTATAAATTAGGGAAAAAAGAGCAATTCTGTTATTCAGAGTCAGCAGACTTCTAAATCATGTTCCATTTCTAGAAAAAATAATTTGTGTCGAACTGTTCCTATCCTTATTTATTCATAATTTCCTCGGGTATGATTTTTACATGTGCAGATAAATACTTCTTAGTCGTCGAAGCGTCAAGATCAATGGCTCTACATTGTTGACTGGAAGCAATTTGTGTTCGGCAAAAGATTATCGAGTTTCTTCATTGATTAGTAATGGCTGACGATCTTCATTTGCTAAATTTGATTCTCACATGGATATTAATATACGAATACGGTACAGCATGACTTGAGTCGATGCACGAGCGAGAAGTATTCGTTGGCTTTTATTGATTACAGTCTAACAAAGGAATACACTTGTCATCACACACCTCAACTTGCTGCTTTCTGATTTCAGGATATTATCTTCAAAATAATGTGTGATTTGTGACGTGATTAAACTCGTAAGACATTATTTTATATACAATAATCCGTTTTGGTCCGAGATAAATTGCTTCAGACCATCATTAATTCTTCAAAGAGTTTTTCGGACGATTGAACGCCTTCTTGTTGTTTGTGTTGTTAACACGACGTTTCGGCCGATCCATTCTACGACCTCGTTCAAGTGTACTATCCAGATGTGATGGTAATAAACAGAATTTTCATTTCTCACCAATGATAGCAACGATTATAACGTAGAAATTAGGACACGTAGGATTCGGGTGTCGGGGAGAGAAAAGAAAATCTGTTTACCACCATCACATTCGGATAGTACACCTGAAGAATGCCGTAGAATGGATCGGCCGAAACGTCATATTAACATTACAAACAACAACAAGGGATTCAATCGCATGAAAAACTCTTTGAATATCAATAACCCTTCTCAAAACTATAGACAATATCATTAATCCTTGTTTGATTTTGTTTGATTAACATTCAGGACTAAACATAGAATAAGAATCTAAGTTCTTTTTTGTTATACAAAGTGTTTTAATGATTGTATTTGGTTGGTTCGGACTAATTTCCTTGTCTTTGTTGGGTTCTTTTCATTGTACCTGAGTACATTGGAAGGTCACGGGCTCAGTGCAGAGGGAGGAGAAGACGATCTCAAGAACAATCAGATGGAGACACCGGACGTGACGTATTTGAGAGCGGAAGGGCATGCTCTCTCGCAACAAGATTTGACAACATTCCAGAACACACAAGACAGTCGAAGAAGACCGCGGGGGCTACGCGACCGAAACGTTGCGGGGAAAAAAGATGAGGAAATTAGTTCGAACAACCACGCACAATTAGAAAGCACTCGCCGCTAGAAAATCTGAATTAAATTCATTTATAACTTTTGGAGACATCCTGCGGACAGAAAAAAATGCAGACCAACAAACAAACCAACAAACAGATGCGACCAAACACATATACCTCTTTCCAATTTCGTTGACAGAGATAAAAAAAATATAATTTGAACATTGAGAGAAGAGACCTGTTCATAGTGTATGGTAACAATGAGAAAATTACTTCCTGCTTACAGTAAATATATCATTTTTGAACATTATATTTCCATTGCTAATGTCGTTCTCATCATAATACAAATGATGGTGTCTAAAACTTGATTAAGATTTCAGTACATTTATGAAGAAACATTTCAATACAAAAAGCAGATTCAGAGTTTGTTCATAGTAAAATCGTGGGAAAGCTTATGATATAAAAGCACAAGTCATCAAATTTGTTGGTTTGCTGGTTTGTTTGTTCAGTCACAGGGAAAGGGGAGAATGATTTTATATATATATATCCATGGTGCATTCTTTTCTAAAAGCTATAAGAAAGAGAAGGAAAGAAGAAAGATGTTTTCCATCCAACCTTTCCAACCCAATACCCCACTGTCTGCCCCCTTATCTCTCACCTAAGACAATACTCATTTGCACCCGACTGCCACTACGTAAAATGTTTGGTGGACAGTTTCTATAGCAATAACAAAATAAATAAAAAGCACAAATCCATTTCTCTCGACAACTTGACCCAAATTCACCGATTTTCTCTCTGCTTCAATTCTATTAATGTTTTGGTTTAATTTAAATTTTAAAGTAGAGTCCTCAATTTGTTTGCAATAAATACATTTATACTAAAATAACTATTTGTATAATGTATCCATACGTAAATAATTCCCTCATTTTTGACGCGTACTATACAAGTAATATATTTGTCGAATGTTGAGTTTTTGATGATAAATGTTATTGAAAAATTGTAATAAAAAGTGATTGATTAAAGAGACAACCAACGAATTCGTATTTGGTTGTAGATACACAGTATTTACAAACATAACCAGGAACGAAGGTCGGAGGGTACACGGCCGAAACGTTGTGAACAAATGAACATATAGACGAGGGAAATAGTCCGACCATACCATTACACAATTATATAGAATTCGTGTTGAAAAATTGCTTATTGTTGTTGTTGGTGTTGTTACTGTATTTATTATAATGTATAATGTATTATTCCGCGTGTTCGTACCCGCGTTCGAATGTTACGCTTTCAGTAGTAACATAAGGGAAAGGTTAGGTAGTTTATTAAGAGGGCCAGAAGAGAGAGGACGGGTAGTTTATTATGAGGGAAGGAAGAAAGAGCACAGAACAGAAAGGGTAGAAGAGAGATGGCAGAAGAGAAAGTTAGGTAGTTTACTGGGGTAGGAGGATGTTTGCATCTGAAACTAATGCATGTTTGTATAACATTTAGATAAAATTACGGACGGGAAACGAAGATTGGAAGGGATAAGGGAGAGAATGAGAAGATACAGGCAAAAGGTGGGAGAAGTGCCAGTCGGTGCCGGATTAACTATATAACAAAAGTATCAAATGCTATGGGGCCCGCAATTTCAAGGGCCCCGCACTAAATGCTTGCAATTTATCAATTCCGATTCAATGATTCTGCACTTGATCTATTGCTATAATACTACAATGACTTCAACTTTTATGAACGACTGTTTAAGATTAGAGATTTCAGCCAATTATCACTTTTAATTGGGGTTAATATTTCAACGCAGTAATTAATGGGAGTGTGGTATCTATGTGATACATATATGACACATAAACACGAAGATATTTGAAACTGAGGTCAAAGCCGCTGCACAAAGATCCAAACAAAAACAATAATACTATTACTGAATTGTCAGACGTATTAGAAACCGTCAACCAAAACTGTCGCCAAAACTGTCAACATGGGTTTCTTCAGTTTTTAAGCTAGTTCGGCTGGGTGGCTATGTATGTATGTATGTATGTATGTATGTATGAACCACGCGTATAGGAATGGAGCTAGAGGGGTGAAAATTTAAACATTTACTCCCTATTATGTTTATTGCAATGAAAGTTTTTGCTTAATTAATCCCTTAGGTTTTTGAAAATTCAGACTGTTTTTTAGTGATCACTGCCAAAGAAAAGACGGGAGAAGTAACTTATTCATTGATCACCCCTTTTTTCCAATTTTGTCATTAATCACCCTCAACACTGCATGTTGTCAAAAGACGTTGGTCGCGTGGCGGTTTCTATTGAGAGACTAACCAGACCTGTTTGTCGTATTATCCGGCTGTTTAGATAATTAAAAAATATAACTACTTTACAATACAAGTAAAAAATCTTCTTAATTCGGGCCCCCTTTATAACATATGTTACAGCCCCCGCATACATTAGCTTAATCCAGCCCTGCAGCCAGTTATAATCGTTATTATAGTTATTATTACTGGCATCATTACAGTTATTAGGCTGACTTGTTAAAAAAAAGACTTCTCCCAAACTACAGAAGAGTATGATGATGGTATTCCTTTATTCTTTTCTCTTCTTTTTTTGTCTGTTTGACACACTGACTTCCTTTAACTAAATAAAGCGACAAAAGCCGATCGAGCATTGCAAATAGATCGTCAATATTTGCCGAGTTCGTGTAAAGAAGACCGGGAAGCATTGAAACAGAAAGAAGCCGCGGGAAGTTAATTAGAAACCGTATGGGGCAACTAGTTTGCGTGGTAGCGACAACGTGCATCTGAAGTTTCGTCTGAGAAAGCAGTTTTACTTGGTTTTATTTGCACAAAATAACACGAGAGGTCGCAAAAGGAGAACAGAATCGCTATTTTCATTTCATTAAAATAAACCGATAATTTGTTAATATTAAATTTCCAAATGTTATCAAGATATTAGAAAGAGTAATATTCAATGCAGATACACTAGTCACCGCGAACGAGTAATGTGAATTGGCTAAACATGGACTGGTGAGCGTCAGATCAAACGGTACTTTGAAATCGTGAGTTCGAACCCACTTGCGAGTAGGCATGCTAATGTTTAAAAAAAAGAAAAGAAAACCAAGATATTTCATTTTCATTTATTACAATGGACCAGACATTTTGAATGAAAAACGTTATCACTCGATATGGTGCGTAAAACTAGCTTGTAATATTGGGAATTGTCCTGTAAGTTTATGAAACTTTCATCTTGAATTTTTTGAAAACACTTTTAATTTTCTAAGAACAACCTTGAATATTGGTTTCTTAAGGACATATTTTGCAA
>VCCN01005374.1:1196939-1211305 GCA_006491835.1 Architeuthis dux | reverse complement strand
ACGTGAAGGATGAAAGCAGACGTGGAAAGGCAGATATCAATATAGAGAATGTTTCGAAAAACAATAAAGCGAATCTGGAAATATTGTTTCAGTAAAAAGCGTGCGTTTCGCTAAAGATAAAGATATCCTATAGCAAAACACGAACTCTCTCTCGATGGAGGTAGCAAATGCCTCGAACAGTTCCTGCGTAAGAATGCTAAAAGCATAAAAGCAAAGAAGGAAAAAAGATCAGAAGAAAGAGTGTCCAATTGAATGGGCACTGCGGGCAGTGCGCAGATGAAGTGGTCTTTTAATTAGTTCTCTGGAGACCAATTCGGCATTTGAGGACAGCAGCAGGACAAAAGAAAAACACATATGTGAAAAGGCTGTGAATAGACTTTAGCTGATATAACAAAACATCATATAGAGAGACAACGCTAAGAAAAGTATGGCAACATTTCTTGGAAAAGATTGATATATAAAAACAAAATACAGTTCTTCTTACACGACGCGTGATTGTGTATGTGTTCAGTTGAATGAGAAAGTCTTTGTATACCAAAACACATACACCCCTATATACCGGCAGGTGGCACTAGCGCATGAAAAAGTGCAAAAATAGATATTTGTTGTGTAAAATACATGCTTTTTTCATCATTAGGTGATGGACTTATTGATGTACCTATGTATATTTATTCCCCAATTCTTTCTCTCCGTCCTGTACTAATCAGTTTTGTTAATGCCTTTTTGTAGTTATACATTTGACAATTTTGAACTTTGAATAACAACGCAAGAAGATTAATTCTATTAGAAGATGTTTTTATCAGAGAGTACTTAATTAAAGGCAAAATCAGTTTTGTTCCATCCATTTCTTCAGCCAAAAGACGTTAATTTATATTTGATGTTTAACTTGGGACAGAAAACTGCAATTAATCGGCTGAACGATTTGAGAAATAAACTTGTCTACAATCATTAACAGTTTTATCCTTTCAATTTATTTTATTATCTATATGTAAATTTACATACATATCGGGGAGATCGATATTTTATTATTATAATCTCTTCGACTCTTGAACTTGTCATTTCATTTTTCTATGGTGCATCAACATTTACCTACGAGACTGAAATAATTTAAAACCTAAAAACGTACAGTACTGAAATGGTTTACTTTATATAAACCTTCTATTTAAGAAAAGGTGCTTGAAATATCAATGCACATTAACACTTGATAATTTTAATTAAAGATAAGGTGCTTGATTGTCTTACAAAATTTGCGATATATGATTGTCTTGGTGCAATTATTTACCAGTCAAATTTATTCTGTCCAACATTTCGAATCGAATCTCTCCTTCCAATCTTTGACGTTGTCAATAAAACGTTCCAGCCGATCCATTTAAGAAATGAGGCAATCAGGTTTGCCACTTTTCTTGAATTATGCACATGACGATGACTGAAGAATAGATCGGCCGAAATGTTGTGTTGCCAACATCGAAGATGGGGTGAAGAGATTCAATTGTCCGAACAAAAGTTGGAATGTTAATAACTCTTCTCGAAGTTATAGACAATTATTCTGTTCATTGTATTCACTATAAAACAGAAGACACCGCTCTGATTAACGTCTTCTCTTCTTGTCTTTGATAATCGACAAATAAGGAATATAGTTGTAAATATGTTTCTTGATATTATTGATTTTAAAGGAAGGATAATGTTAATTGTGAAGATGCACCAAATTATAACGATTTTACTGGTTCTCTAAAAGCATAAATTATAAATAAGAAAACTTCTGAATATATTGCGATTTGTAACATTTTCTTTAAAGATACGGCTTTTGCCCACCTTGTAAAATAGTAAAGAACAAAATCTATTGGATGCTTGGAAGGGTTTATCCATTACTTTTGAGAAAAAGAAAAAGAAAACAGCAACAAGAAAGTATTGAGGCATTTTTCTGCATCTGTAGGTTTTCCCTATAATCCCAATATGATGATTTGACAACTTAACCGTTGGTCACGTATAAAAAAGCATCTATCTATAAATGAGTCAATTATTTTTGTAGAGTTCACATGGAATTTATAGATTCTTATTGAAAAAAAATATATGTAAAAAATAAATCATTTGCCCTCAATATTTATTTAAACGTTTTGTCGCTTCTGTTTCTCTTGTTTTCTGTTTCTGTTTTCCGCCTTTTTATACATGTTTTCTTCTTCATTCAAACAGAAGAAAATGATTTCGTTGAAATGCTTGGGAATTTGGTTGACATTTGTCGGATTGATTGAATACCACATAAAATATCTAACAATTATTGCCGCTTTTGATGCATTTATTCAGTGGCGACACCAGGCCAGGGCATTGCCCGGGCTCGCAAAATGTAATCTTAATAGACAACGTGCTGAAAACCTGAATCTTGAAGACATCGTCCTTCATTTCACAGCAAAACACCGAAACAGGAGAATTTCCATTGTGTAGTTTGTGTTACTGCAACTCGTAATAGACGTTACCATCTTTTCATGTTTCTTTCTTTTATTGTAACTTTACAATTACATTGAGAAGTGACTTTGAATTTGATTTATTATATAAAATTCATATTATTAGTTATATAAAAACTTTGCCCGTCCTCATAGTTTTCTGGCTGAACCTTGCCCGGGCTGGTACAAAACACTGGCGCCATCACGGCATTTATGTAAATTTTGGATGAAGTATGGATGAAGCACCCCCAAATTGACAGAATTGAAACGGCCACATCTTGCCTCATTTGAATTGACGTCACTGAAACGTCAGCAGGCTTACCAAGATAAACAAATACGATGTGTTTTTAGGGAAGATCGCAGCTTTAACTTTGCGTGGACCTTTTTTGACTAATTTAAAATTAAAAAGTGACATCGAAATTAATAATAACAAAGTTTTTTAAAACTTTTCTTCATCCAGTCCAGAAAAATTATGAGCAAAAAAGAAAGAAAACAGAAGCATTTTTAGAGTTTTGTTACGAAAATGTTTACATCACAATGTTGTTTAAATGTTTAAAACGGGGGAAACATTCTAAATACTTGTGTTTATCATTGTTGGTGAACGAAAGGATTTTATCAAAACAATATGCCTTTCTATTTCGTTTGATTGCAATCTTTAATTCGTTGTTAAAATGTTCGATCCTTTTCTTCTTACACAATGACAATAAAAGTTCATTTACTTAAGTATCACCACAAAATCATATTCTATTAATGGTATTAGGTATATTTTAAAGATGATTATGTCATTTTCAATGAGAGAAAGCATACATGAAATGCATATAAGACTATCACAATTGTGCAGAGATAAAACAATGCGAATTCAATTGATTGCAGGGTCACAAATCTCAGGGTTTGTAACTTGAAATCCTCACACGTAGCATTTGGTATGTTGAGGTTCGCCACTTTAACTCTGGAATAGATAGAGTGATATCATGCAGGCCGTGGCGGATTATATCTACCACCCGGGCCCCTAATCTGAGATTTAGCATACCCCCCACCTTGCACCTCTACCCAACCCTTCGTTGAATAGAATAAAGTGACTTTGAGTCACGTTAAATAACTTATATCGTTTTACTACATATAATGTACTACGTGTATAATATATATGTAAAAGTACTGAAATATCATCAAAATGTGTACCCTCAATTAAACCATTTTTTGTACACCCAATTAAACCAGTTTTCAAAATCTCGGTCCCCTCCCGTCTGGGCCTACTCAGCCTAATGGTTAATCCGCCAATGCAAGTGGGGCAAAAAAAAAAAAGCATTCTTCATTTTAATCTCATTCTTATTAAATGCGCGGAACCAAAAGGCAGCAATAACAAAAAAAAGAGTCTTTAATAGCGTCGAGAATTCAATACATTTGACATGCATTCACCACAAACAAAATTCATTTTTAACAATCTATTCATAATGAAACAAGAGTGTGATTCACCTTTGAAATTAAGAGCTCACCAGACAGACACAATCTATGTATAGCTTACGTCCGTCGGTGACATCTTTCTTAATTGTGAATTCATGAAATCGATAAATTGAGAAAATGTTTTTATTGAATTTGCTACAGAACTATTTCATGTTTAAAAATGCGCAAAACGTTAGTTTGATTTTCATATACCAAGAAAGGAAAACCTTTATTGAACAACAGGAATTAACAAGATTCCGAATTCCTGACGATCTCGTTGAAACCAACAATATATACGTAAATATAACTTGAAATTATCTCTATCAGATCAATGGAAACTGCTCCTGCAAGTTTAATAAATTGTATTCTAGATCAACTCTGAACTTTCTGGAGAAAATATATCAGTAAAATATATTTCAGTTTTTCATCATTCTCTGTTTATAACGCATATTTACTTTTGGATTTTGAAATGTATGTTTGAAATTTTAACAGTACCATGAATTCGATCGGTTGAGTCACAAAAAGAAAAAAACTTAAGCATCATGATTAATACAATGTGGATTAAGTAAAACATCACAAACTGTGGTAGGGATATTTGTATTTGGGTATGTGTATCATTTGCTTTGAATATTATGAGTACGAATCAGAAAGAATCCATGTTCGTCTTATAAACGTGGAATATTTCAAAGTTTTTCAGTAATATCATTAAAAAAAGGATATGGTTAACGAAGTTTTCAAACATGTTAGAGATATTTATTTTATGGTAAAAAAGGGACAGAAGTTGTTTGTTCATTTGTAGTGGGGGTGATTGATTTTGAGTTACGTTTAGATTTTGAAATATTTACTGAAAACATATTAATAAGTAGGAAACAGACAAAGCAATATTTTTTTTTAAATGAATATATTCTTTCTTTGAATATTTGACAGTTTTCCACTACTATAATTACTTTAGCAGACGCTACAGCTGTTGTCATTGTAATATTATTTATTGTACTACTACTACTAATAATAATACTACTACTACTACTACTACTACTACTACTACTACTACTACTACTAATAATAATAATAATAATGCTGCAAATAATAATGAGGATAAAATCAGAGAAGTACTTTAGGTTTGTTGACAGAAATGTTGGACAAAAGAGTTGAAAAGTTGCCCGAGTCTAATTTTCGTGGTGTCGGAATAAGGAAACTATTAAAGCAGAATATCCTTGCACTGCTCATCATCATCAGCATCAACACTATTATCATTATCGTCATCACGATGATGAACGGGTGACCAATTGAAATAGCAGTGCGCATCAGTACATTTGAAAAGCGGGCTTGTTTCCTCTCCTCCTCTCTGATTCTTCCTCCTCCTCCTTCCACCCCCCCATCCCAATTCCCCATCGTGAATTGTGGACAATCACACCGCCTGTAGCGCGGGGGAACAACTTCTGCGGAACGACGACGATGCTGCAGGTTTTTGTCCATCCTTCCATAACCTTTGCAATTCATTTCCATCAATTACTCCTTAAAAAAAATAATAAAAACTTTGTCTTCATACGTATCTCTAAGCTATTTCTATATTACATTTTACCATCTTCTGATGGTGGGGAGCGTGATATGGTATCACAAACTGACTGAACAGATGGACTTGGAGTGGGGATCTTCTTCAAGAGAAAAAGTCTTTGGGGTCAGGAAAGGGAGTGGCAGTGGGGTAGTGACAGGGTGGAGGAAATGGTAAGGTGTAGTTAAGGAACATTGGGAAGAAAATGTAATAAAATGAATGTAAACTTGATAAAATAAGAGTCGAAATAATAAAAATATTACAGGATGGGAGTTTAATCATAATGTATATTTATAACATTAAATTTTATTATTAAAGAAAAAAATCTAAAAGCAATAAATGAAATATGTTTGGCTTAGAACAAAATTACAAAGAGAAAACATGCAACAGAACAAAGAACTTCACTAAAAAACAAAAACAAAAAAATAAAATAAAAACGGAAGAATTTTTGAATCCCTTCTAACCATACCTGCTTATTGAAATAATTGTTCTAAATAGAAAAATTCTTAATGATTTTTATCATGAATTATTCGGGTAGTAACACCAGTAAGACAGTACATTTATAATCATGAATGATAAGCTAGTTGAATAAAATCATATTTAGAAAACTGGTTTATTTTCTAGATATCCATAATCGAGCATATGATGGAACGTAAGACAACTTATTAATCTTTCAGTTTAGTGCTGGGTTAATGATTTCGAAGAAAAATACATAGCTTCAGATATTAATGATGATAATACTGATATTGATAATAATATTATTTCAATGGTAATATTCCCAAGATGGAATAAAATACAGAAAGAGTGCAATTACAAGAACCGTATAAGACACAACGGATGAAACATCATGACCGCCTTTGAAAACAAGAAATTCAATCGGTTGATAAACAGGGCATTCGGAATATTTAATCGAAGCCAAAACAGATTGAACTGTCAATAATAAATGACGCCAACGATCAGCAAAAAACTTCAAAGTAAATGTGAACTGTAAAAGTCTAAAAAGGATCTCAGAAAGAATACAAACAGTGACTTGATTGGGTAGGAAAAGAAATACATCCGAAATATAGAATGATTGTGCCAGAGAGAGAGAGAAATGATACGAATAGAAGCCAAAAGCCATCCTGAAAAAAAGAAACCATCTCTCCATTTGGTTGAGAAGACTAATCTAAACATGTTCTTCATGGAAAAATGTATGCAAACTTGTAGATATAGCGGCACCAGTAGAATATCGAAAGAATATGAAATTAAAAGAAAAAGAAAGGAAAGATAGATTTGAGATCTAAAAAACTACAGAGTTGGTAGGGGAGAACGAATATCTCTATTATATTGCAATTATTGAACACTGTTATAAAAATATTTAATACTGAAAGCGGAATTTGTTCAAAAAGCAATAAGAAAAATCACATTGCTGCTTATTATTGAGAAAAATCTTCGAACTCTAAGGAGCCTTGATCGTGTCTAAGACATAATAATAAAGATTATGATGAAACACGGATCAAAGCAAATACTTATCACTAAACTCACTTTTGTAAATAAGAAAAATGACCTAAAAAGACTTTTTGTCGCCGATTACCAAAGAAAAAAGCGTAATGTAAAAGAATTCAAATGAAACGAAAACTAATAAAATATAACGTAAACCTTCATGGAAAATTACCCAGTTGTATCTGCAGTGTGGTAGAGTAAGACATAATAAAGCATTTAGATACAATCATACATACTGTGTATTTTGTAGTTAAGTGGCTGAAGGAGTGATAGCATTAATCATGTTAACAACGTGTCTTCGTAAAATCTGACGTGATACAAATATTAATAAACATTTATTGGCGATTTAGAAAATGGAAAAAGTTCGAGTTTATTTTTGAAATCCTATGGTAATATAAATCTTTACTATCTGGTTAAGAATTGTTAAGTTAAATGTTGCGTCAAGTAATGTTTTTTTCAATTATCGGACTACACATTTGAATATGTGCAAAACAATAGTCCATACATAAAGATACAGTATACACAAGACACACATAACTATAACTGAATCATATCAACGCTATTTAAAAAAAAGAAGAAAAGTATCATAATAGTATGTAAGCGGATTCCTCCCTGAGGACCGTCATGTTGATCTTTTTCTCCGTTCTTTCTTTGCTTCGAATCGGTCATCGCTTTGCACAGTTGTGTTTGACAACTCTGTTGTTTTCTAGATGACAGACCTGTCCAAGTAATGTAAATCCAGAGAATACACTTGCATTGAGAATTTCAACAAAAGCTCATTGGGAATATACTGGAAAATCTCTAAACCTTCATTTACAGTTAAACCAATTGTATTGTCGATCAAAACCAAACAAAACCATTCTGACATACCGGGCAACCGTTTACAATGAACAGGTTTAATATTCTCTTATCAATTTAAGCAAATATGTTGTCAATTTTAGCTGCTATTTAAGCATATTTTAGTTAGATTTTATAGTTTAAAACAGTTATAATATTCATACCCCTGTTCATTAAACGTGTGAACATCTAAGAGGGTGGATCAATAAGTCCGTAGCCTGACACGTAGGTATTGGCTGAATTTTGATCTGAAATTTTCACTGTATAATGTTCGATGTATGTGATTAATATTCGCCACTGAATCAAGTGTATTGACAAGGAAGGAGATTATGTTGACAGATAAATATTTGTTGTGTAAAATATATGCTTTTTATCATCATTTTCTCATCATATTTCATCTGGTTAGTTACAGTAGTTGATTTTTTTTCCATATTGGCCCGTAAACTTATTTCGAATAATTTTCTTTTGAAAACAAAACAACCAACTGTGTTTTCATTCAAAGTTCGTCTATTTGCAATCTTCCCGACTTGAAACGACGTGCACGAAGTGTACGAGACGGAATTCGGAAAGGTACGAGACGGTGACTTTTTCAGAAATTGATTTTTATTGGAGTGTGTTGTTTAGCTGTAGACAATTCAGTGAAGATCCTGTAAATAGTTGGGTCAACAGACCCAGGTAATGAAATTCAAACAATACTGCATCGTTACTATAGACATCTGAAAAATAAAAATTTGCTTTACGTGGTTGAAGCAATCCCCCCCCCCCTGAAAATTGCGTTTTACCACAAGAAAACGGTTTTATGCTTTAGATATTTCACTGGGGAAAGTTTTAAACTATATTTCCGAAGAGGTCTGTGAATCTGGAATCAAAAAAGGAATTTTTTGGTCCGGCCAAAAACTAACGTCCATAATTTTAAAGTATGGAAGCCTTAAAAGGAGAAAAAAACCAGATTAAGTTGTATTTTCTTTTTATCGCCGACTAAACACTAGCACTTGAACTATCTCTGGTTCTAAACAAATAATATAGAATCTTCTCCAATCATTCTTATTACGAACGGCATAAGATTTCTTACAATAAGATTAATTTTCGGAACAGTTTTGGTCATTTTTCGTCACATATCGCTTGGTCAATGAAACAGTAGCTACTACTGTTTCATTGACCAAGCGATAGTAGTGAGTAGTAGCAGCAGTACTAGAGTAACACAATAAGATGTAAACATGCTTTTTTACTTTTGATTTTCTGTGCAGGTGGGTGGCTCATGCGATTATTTTTTAACGATTAATGTCTTGATGCATAAACACAACTTTTTATTGATCATCGATTTTTAAATGAGGAGCAGATTTATTCGAATAATAATAATTATCTCTGCAAATACAATTGCTGCTTATTGTGGTTGGCCTTAAATGAACTCTGATTTGGAACAGATCATCCCGGATCGAATATTAAACCACATTAGTGGGTCTCAAACGTTTTTGAATAATGTACCCCCTTTGAAATATTAATGTACCCCCCCCCAACCAGTGCAAAAGATTTTTGGTAGGAAAAACAAACTATTCAAAGAGTACCTCAGTGTTTCCAACTAAAAAAATATTTTCACGCTAATTCGACTGCCAAAGGGCGCTTAAAAAGCGCTAGATTTTTTTTAATTGCCAAAAATGGCCAAAAACCACCAAAAGACGCTAGAAAAGGCCAAAATGTTTAGGCGAAAACGCGCCAATTTAGCGCTTTTTGCAATGCCAAAACAAGAAACACTCTAAATTGGCAACACTGAGTACAATACAGCACTGCGCCATCAGTGCCAGATCTATTAAACAACCTTGTAACTGAAAACAAACTTAAATGCTGCATTTCAAATGTTTAGAATTCATCACTAAATTCATGGCAAACCATTTTTTGTCATCAGCAAAAACACTAAGACGACATTGTAGTTACATTGAAGTCCGTGTTTTTGATAGTTTATGTTTATTTCTCTGTGGCAGGGGAGGCAACTGCAGTGATGAAACCTTTTAATTGAACTTATTTTAATATAATTATTTTAGGAATTATTTTATTATTACATATTTTTAAATTGACACTTAAACAAATCTCCCGTACCTCTTGCAGTACTACAAAGTACACCTGGGGGTACTCGTACGGCCACTTAAGAAACACTGAACACTTCATTAAGCGCCGGGTCCATTATATTTCACATACTCTTGCCTCAGATTGTACTCTGGGGTAAACGACTCAAGAGTATTATGTTTTTATTTTATATTTTCTTCCCCAAACTGTAATGTTGGTTCATCTGAAAAACAAATGTTGGGGCCATAAAACAAACAGTATTTGTACAAATAATAGAGGAAACATTATTATTAGGATAGTTTAATTCAGGATGAGACTGAGCATAAAAATGACAAAAAGGATAAATTCAGCTATTATTTAGGTTCGTGGCTATTCCAGATGTTAATAGTATATAAACGTAATGAATGCAAAAAGTCTAGGAAGATTGTAGCGCCAACGATTGGTGGGATGTGGATACTGGCAATGAAATTGTGAACCTAGCCTTATGTGCATATCAATACCTAACCCAGTGAGATTATCAGTCAGATAGACTTGCAGAAACATAAGAAGACACAGGCAACGAATGGCGAGTTCTATCAGAGCATTAAGAAAGGTTTTAGAAACCGTTTAACTTATTTTCTTTCCTCATTGAAAAATGTTTGCTGATGAATAATACCAATTCGACACTTGAGCTTGAACGTGAAATATGATATCTAATCTGGTGTCTTGATGCATTTCAGGGTAGCTATTTATTATAGAGAATTATTATTCTAAAGTGGACAAGAACGATTTCGCATTTCTGTGTGTTGTGTAATAATTATTAAACAGTTTTTCATTAATTTTAAATAGTTTCTTTTTATCACGCCGTTTTTAACCGACCCCGTTCTTCAACCGTTACATTATACAATGGGAATTCAGACAATAGAACTAACTTCAGGTAAGAATTGAACCCGAATCCCATACTTCAAGAGCTCATATTTCAGATGCAACGCCTTAACCACTAAGGTTTCTTCTCACTTCATTCTACGTTTCCAGAAGGTAGCTCAAAGTTCAAAGCTACTTCTTCGTTCCGAATTCCCCTCGTTTAAATTAATAATGAAAATACTTCATTTCAGAATTCAATTTACAGAGTTGAGGTTCCAGATACCTTTCTTGTATCAGAAATAAATGAATACCGCCAATAACCTTTTGATCTGAAGAAATGCTAATCTATATTCAGGCATAAAATATTTTCATTACGCTCATTTTATGATTGAAATATCAGTGTGAATTTTGGGATTTGTGGAAAGAAAAAACCTCAGTCGTCCCATTTCTCCTATTTTTCTGTAAAAAATAACTTGAAGATATGGGAATAAAAACATGCAAATTCACCCGTTGTGCAATTGCATATAAGTAAATTTCAAAATATCGCTCTCCTGGTCACAAAAGCAAAGTTGCAAAGGAATAATAGTAATTTTCTATACTTTTTACACATAAACAATAAAAAAATAACACTCGCTACCCAGGCAAAAATTGGAAAAGTTTGAAAGCATCCATAGAGGTGAGATGGAATTTCCTGTGTGTACCAATGTGATCTCATGCAGGATTTTAGCAAGTTAGTTTTTGAAAATCACCCCCAAAATATGTTTTTAGGTGGGTTGGATTTACAATGCAAATTGATGCTAAAATGAACACATGTTTTGTGCCCGCGTGAAGTGACCTGTTCATAACGCGGTCTGTGTCCCTAATTGTTTCCATGTGGTTTTGAAATAGAATTGAGAGAGAGAGAGAGAGAGAGAGAGAGAGAGAGAGAGAGAGAGAGAGAGAGAGAGAGAGAGAGAGAGGGGTGCTTTCAACTCTTTTCGTCGCAGGTTTTGAGCATAATCTGTTCTTGTTCTTTTAAACAGGTTTTATTGAATTTGACCGACAAGGATTGTCTGTTAAGTTTTTAATCAGTTTTTCTAAGTTGCCTCAACACTGATTCCAGATTAGGTAGGAACTGTCCAAAGTTCATCGTATTGTTGGTTCTGTATTGTTGGTTCTGTATTGTTGGTTCGAGTACTTTCGACCGTCGTTGGTCATTCTCAAGAACAAGTAATGTATGCTGTAATTTTGAAGTCCAAACATTGTGTGATTATTTTCCGTATCAATCTTGGCGTTTGTTAAGAACGTTGTAGTTTTTAATTTTTTAAATGTTAAAGGCATTTTAAAATTCCCGCTCCTAGATCAAAATATATTTTATTTATTGTAGGTTATTTAGTTTTTTATGAATATAGCTTCTAGTATTTGTAGTCCTTTTTTACAGTTATATAGTGTTATATAGAATTTTGGTGTTTTCCACCATGAGCTGACGAATATTGGTGGGGGTGTTGTGGTTTTTAACCAGCTAGATTTACCGGTTAACGGTGGTAGTATATACCACCGTTAACCGGTAAATCTACCTGGTTATTAACGTAACATTTTACTGATAAACTTCAAGAAATATTTTATTAGAAATAGGTTAATTTCTTTTTAATTTGAACTTTTAAGGTCATGGAGTCGCAGTAGAAAGTTGTCCTGCATTGATCCAAATAGAACTATGAATATAAGATTTAAAATAATATTTCTAGCTCTTCAACTAATACGACTGCTTCTGTAAGTTATTTGCACGGGTCTTTTATTAGTCATGATATCAAAAACTATCAAATTCTGGTTAGTTTTTTATTGTTGTTTTTATAACAACCTCATCGGTCGAATACTCGCCGATCGTTAAAGTATGTAGCAAGAAGTAGCAATAAAGAATTAGTTTCCGACGAGACTGATGCATATGGAAGGAGCAAGTCCTTCATTCACGACTTTACCTATTCGACCACAGAACTCTATGACTAGACGGGGCAACAATCTAAAGTCACACTGCAAACTCTCTACTACAAGTCTTCACGCCATATTGTTTGTTTTTACGACCTAGCAATAGTTTTAAATTATTTGAACTTACAGGTGAAGAACTTCCACTGTCAAATTTTGATTATCCAGTCTGGTCGGTGGCTACTTTTTTGTTTCTACTTCACTCTACTTATTTTAACGGTCAGAGGTTATTTGACTTAGAAAGTTGAGATAAAAGCAACAATAAGATGAAGAAAAGACTAGCCAAAATTTGATAGTGAACGCACTTCATCACGGAGTTCAAATAATCTCGAAAGCTACTTTGCCCTTATTTGCTAGTTTATACATAAAGCAGCTAAATACACACTTGTATTTATTTAGACTCCCAGTATTTTGGTATAATGTACAGAAAGAAGTAAGCATTTTAAATAACGTTAAATTATATCGAAGAAGTAGAACAGTCGATCGAGAGACATGAAATAACAAAATGGATAACGTGTAACACAGTGTTTCTCAAATGGGGGTATGAGTACTCCTAGGGGTACTTTGTCATACTGTAGGGGGTACGTGAGATTTTAAAAAGATGTTAATTAAAAAATATCAGTCATGCATAATTCCTTAAATAATTATACTATAATAGGTTCATTGAAAAAATGTACATGAAAGTTTGATAAACCTCATTGTATATTCAATATTTCTATATACAATGCAATCATTAACTGCCGTAAACTGTGAAAGCAACAATCACGTTCACTGTGAGCTGGAAGCCAGTTTCAATATCGGATGACAGACGAAAATCAAAAAAATTGATGCGTGGTTTGCCTTGAATTATGATTGAATTATATTGAAGGGATAGATTCATTTGAAATGCAGCATTTAAGTGTTTTTCAGTTCTTCACTTACAAGGTTGTTGTTTAATAAATCAGACCCTGAGAGCGCAGCGCTGTATTGTACATCTTTATATGGGTATTTTTGTTACTAAAACTGTTTTGGGATTGTCAGGGTTTACTTAGCTGAAACAATATTTCAAAGGGGGTGGATTATTGAGAAAAGGTTTTATAACCACTGGTGTAACGGAACTGCAAGTGACGAGGATGGTCTGCTATCTGCTATCATGCATCAGAGCTTTCTGGTGGAAGGGAAAGGCTTAATGCAATATAACAAATTGGTCAGATGTTGGGTGACAAAGTTGTTCGATGTGGCAGGATAGAAAATTGAAATGCGTCAAAGGTGACAAAGGCAATGATAAAAGTGTGAATGATATGACAACGATAGCAAGAACCAACCGAAGACGGAATTGAGGACAGAGGCGGTAAGTAACTAATCATGGGCGGTAGTTGGAGTAAGTGGGACATGTGAACTTGATCAACTATTGGTGTGGTAATAAAGATGAAGAGAACAAGAGGCTTGATGAAAAGAGACGTAGATCTGATGAAAGCTGATAGAGCTGCCGTAGGAAATAAAGAAGAAAGATTGCTTTAATGAATACTGGGATTGATGACGAACGTAATGGATACGCATTATATATGAAAGGCTAAGTGTGGTGAGACGCTTTTTAGCTCGTAGATAATGTGGATCTGAAGAAAGGAGTTTGATTCCGAATGAGACTTATAAAAACGTTGATAAGTGGAAAATTATAGGTGTAGGGGCGTTGGTGTGTGGGGTGAGATATAAACATTGAAAAACAGCGAGAGAATAATAATAATAATAACAATAATAATAATAATAATAATAAT
>VCCN01005374.1:1101906-1117909 GCA_006491835.1 Architeuthis dux | reverse complement strand
GAATATTAGATTATTAAATACAAACATATTTAAGCTCCCAATATGTGTTGTAAAGAGTATTCCAAAGTACATATGTTAACATAGTTATTGCGAAAGCTCGTGCGTATATAAATGTAATAGAATCAATATATTATATGTTATAGCGTTTCTGTTGAGACTGTAAAAGGTAGAGATAGTCTGCTACAAGAAATCATTACCAAATTGTTATTCAATAGCTACTCTGGTAGGAAAACTTATTTCATTACAGCGTTTTGTTCGTATTGATTCAGTGACACGATTTTATAAAATAACTTTTAATTAAAATCAGAGACGTAATTATTTCGACGTTGGATTACAGTAACAATTTGAGAATAAATGAAAATTGATAAGATTTGTATTGAAATAATGTGATGTTAATAATGACTTGATCTATTTGACTGCATCTTTGGTGTCTTCAGTTGGAAGACCTAGAACTTGCACGTACAAAACTATTTTTTACTCGGAGATTTCGTTTGAATTCAATTGAATCCAAGTAGTTTTTTTTCCTTTTCTAGCAAAACACCGCATCTCTTTTTCGTGACTGGATGTTGGATTTTGAATCAAATTAAAGTGATTAGACCTTTAGGCTTTTTGAAAAACTGATACACTCTATGAACTGGATGGTTCTGCCGGTGATTTCATGTAAGCTTAGTTGTCACGGCGAGTCTGTAAAAAAGTAAATTAATATTCCGCTTTGTAAATTAATTTAGATGATTTACGTTCCTGTGAATCTGTGGGTTTTTATTAGAATTTTATTCAATCAACAACCAAAGTCGATCAGGGAACATTGGAATAACAAAATTATACTCGCGTAGCGTTAATGAATTTATTTTTAACAGTTTCGGATGTATGCCTCCATATTAGATTATATTTATGGCCTTAGTATGGCACTACATACTAGAAGCAATGGGAACAGAAAAGGGTCGAAAGAAGTGATCTAAAAAGCTTTGACTTTTAATGAATAAATATTTACAATGGCTTCAATGACAATGTAAGTCACAAACATACTTATATCGGTAACTCACGATAATATAACTATAAAAAGAATTTATAATTTTCCCTTGTTTACTAAAAGAAAACCCTCCAAGATAATTAATTGATAAAAATACTTCATCATAAATTCTTGGCGTGAAATGTTTGAAGATTCTTTTGTTTAAGACTCTTTTGTCATAGATTTTTTTCAGCCATGTTTTTCGTATTTATTTTTGTAAATGACTGACAGATATTGGTGAAAACGTTTTACTTATTTCCTGTTATGTTTTTCATATGGAACCGCTATCTGCTATGGGATGATTGCTTGGTGAAATTTAGTAGATTTTGTACGTGCTTGTTGCTGCTTATGACATGCGGCTGCCAGTTATTTAAAATCTATAATACTCAATTAGTATAAATATATACTATCTGTAGCCGTACATACGAGGGTAGATCGATAAGTCTGCGGCCTGACACGGAGTTATTAGCTGAATGTTGATCTGAAATTTTCACCGCATAATGTTCGATCTATGTGATTAATATTAACCACTGAATTCAGTGCTTTGACAAGGAAGGAGATGATATTGAAAAATAAATATTTGTTGTTTAAAATAAACGCTTCTTTCACCATTAGGCTACAGACTTATTGATGTACCTGTGTATTGTATTCATATAGTTAATGCCCAGATTCAAAGTGATTAGTATAGATATTTAAAATTGCTTTCACAGAAAGAGGCTTGCAAAAGTAATCACTTATAGTGAGTGACGGTAAATGAGCTGCCATGTTTTCAATTCCCAGTTATTGTGACATCCTCCCATCTCTTGCAACAATTTGGTGAATGAGTTGAGTAAACTAAAATCCTTATATTTCCTTTAATGATGTATCTTTTAGAAAAGAAATAACTTAATATTCAATGATAAATATGATTGGCCCCCGTTTGTCACTAGAGACACTGGAAAGACATTGGAGTGTCCCCCCCACCCAGAGTGCATGCCTGGGCGAAGCATGTGGTAATCCTGGGATACTCAGTCGTCAGAATCCCCCTCTCGGCCTCGCTGATGTAGTCGAGAGGAAAGCAGAGAGCGATACGTTTGGTATCAGCTTGTCTGCAGGAGCTGCCGGAAAGACGTAAGAGATGGCATCCTATTCCCTGATGATAAATATACTCAGGGGGAAATTATACATTTCTCAGATGTTTCATTTTAAAGTTTGTTTTTAAAAACATACTCCCACTTATTATTATTCTTTGTCAATATAAAATATTGCATAACGAGATTTTCTTAAGTTTTCAGGATAATATTTAAATCCATGAAAACACTTGTGAAATGTGAAAAGAGTTTCTTAATGTGCAAACTTTAATGTTAACTATTAAGAATATTTCAAAATATAGTGTAAAGTTGTTTTGTCTAAATAGGTTGCCTTTTTATCAGCCTTTAAAAGACTGTTGCCTTTCCTTAAACACGTTGGATGGGGTGGAGATGGATACATGCCTTTCCCAAGGGCATTAGTGCGAAGTGAACACAAACTGTCTCAGCCGGAATTTGAACTCAGTTCATCGAGTCCATTGCCGTTATTTGCTCGACCACTTCGCACCTCCGAGGTTGCCTCATAATTGCAAATACACGCCGGTGTTTCGTTTTTTGGATAAGACTAAGAGTTTCTCACTTGGGAAGCTTGAAAACCACATGAATCAGTTGCATCGTTAAAGACCTTGACCGATGTGACTTAAAAGTATGCAAAATGGGAAACAATGTGCAAATTCATATAATGTTCTTGAGAACAGATAAGAATAATAAAGAAATGGTTGACGTAGCAGATTGTAATTCTGAATACCTTCAACTGAAAAGAAAGTGGACAGATCTGAAATGATGTTTTTTTTTGGCCATCTTCCCAAATCGAAAAGTGTTATTGTTTTCCACATTTCTTTTCGCTAACCATTCGCAGTATTCTTCGCAGTACAAGTGACTGACGCGAGAGATAAAGATCGGGTCCAGCACCTTGGGAACTATCTCATAGTGTTGAGACTTTCGTTCTATTCGTGAGAAATCTTTTCTGCTGCCTGCGGTGACACAATAACACTCGCCGATTTTTCTTGAAGGGAAAAACAAAACAGTGCATTGATTGATAAAATCATTAATGGAGAAACTTTTCAATCTCGCTTGTCTTTCTTCCATACAGAGATGCTGCCGACAACACCAAACAGTGTAATCTAGATGTGAAAGGTTTATGAAAGGGAAATAACGTGCATATAACTACCATATTTAGTTACGATAACACATATAGAATAACGCAGCAACATATTCGAATAATAATAATACAATTTCTATTTTACAAGCAGTGGGGTAGTCCTGTGGGAACGGCGTTCCCTTACTTTTCTGACGTTCTATCACTATCTTTATACCACAACAATTCTCTACTTGAATAATTCACAGATAAGAAAAGTTAGTCAATATATGTCCACATACTCATCCCATATGGCCTCAAAAAATCTCTGAAAATAGTTAAATTTCAAACGGGCTGAGGGTGGCTTAAAGCTTCCTCCTGAGAAAAATTGTGTAATTTAACTATTTTAGTGCGTTAGGTAGCATTCATTATTCTGACACTACACATTTAAGCCTCAACTCTCTGTGTTCCAAGCATCATATGATGCAACACACATTCTTCATGTTTAGAAGCGCTGGTCCTAGAACGCATTCTCAAGAAACTGGATGTTTTCTTAAGAAGATTAAGCAACCATCTTTATCTAACTTTATCATCCCACAATACTATCAGCCTCTGAATTGTAATGACTGACATCAGATGACCATATAAACCACCACTCGAATCACGTTGGATACACCGGTCCTCGTAAGCAACGTCGATCCTGGTCAGTACCTAGATGGGTGACCATTGGGGGAATACCAGGTGCCGTAATCAGAACGAACCTTTGACAGGCCTGGCAAGACAGAAAGCGGGTCTTACTACCAATTGCCCGTGTGTACCTAACCCCGCGACACCCTCGATGAGGCTATAAGCAGATAACAATGATACATACTTTCTGATGTTAATTCAACCTTGAATAGAAATTAGTAACATTCACTAATCCAAGTTCTACCATTACTACTTGATGAAACTAAGATATCGCAATAATGTTATATATAAACTTTCATGGAAACCTGCATTTTAGCTCGGCAGTTAATTCAAATGTAGGAAAATATGACAAGACTTTAGTATAAATAAATACGAGGGAAAGAATCAGTCGATTTATATTTACAAAATTCCCACGAAACAATTTTAGCAAAACGGTATTTTTCTTGAAGAATAAATTATTTGAATACTTTCGTAACTTATTCAAATAATGCATTCTTCAAGAAAAATACTGTTTTGCTAAAATTGTTTCGTGGGAATTTTGTAAATATAAATCGACTGCCAAACATTCTTTAATAATATTCCTTGTCTTCATAAAAAGAAGAGCAGAAATTGTTTTTTGAAAACCTTTTTCAAACGAATACACAGCCTATGTTGTCGGATATTTTTGCCTGCTGATCACATAATACTGGATAATTTTATGACTCGCGAATCTTTACATCATACATATAGTGAAGGAATATATACGCTTATACACACATATAAACGCTTCTCCTCTCACATACTCATAACTAAATAAATCAATCTAGAAAACCTTTTTCCCGCGTCGAAGAGCAGCGTCAACAAAAGTATCGGCCTCAACTCTTAAATTTGCTATGTTCATTTATTGATGGATTTACTGAACTGAACATATTTGAAATGACTGAAAATATTTGTGTTGAAATAAGTAACTTTAATAAATTCTTTTTAAAATCCTTTAAATTGAAGTTTTGTACATATTCATTAAACCAACCAAATGGCTACCACTCAAGTATTCTAAGCACAATTCGTATGTCACATGCTCATATCTATCTATCTATCTATCTATCTAACTATCTATCTATTTCCTACGAGAGTGCCCATCAAGACAGTTACATGAAAAAAAAAACAACAACAAACCCCCAGAAAATAAAGAACAATGGTTCAATTTACGTAAATAATTTCCTTTAAACAAATAAAGAAGGGAAATAATTGATTTTATCGCAAAACAACTCTGTTAATCAAACGCAAGTTGTTTCCATAGAAAGTTGTAAAAAACTTTCTAAGCAATTGAAAATGATCGTCCAAGAAACAACGCTTTCCTCACTTTTCGTTATTTCTACTTTGTATATTCTTTTATTGTGATAGTCCAAATTTTAATCAAAACAATTGGTCGTATAGGGCAAATGTTTCATGGTCTCTGCACCGAGAAATTGAATGACTCTTTACCTAAGGACTCCATTACTTTATCAACTTTACAAAACAAAAATGTCTAAAAATTCATTACTAAGTTTGAACTTTCCAGTGATTCACTTTATCCAAAACAAAAAATTAACGGAGTATATCCATCAAAGAAGACAGTTCTTTACAATGACATCACGAATTTCGCACGTATATATATTTCGCATATATATATATAGTAAATAAGTAAAGCCAATAGATATACAGATGTATATGTATTATCTTGAAATTGTTTTATTATGAAAGTGCTAGAGAGAGAGAGAGAGAGAGAGAGAGAGAGAGAGAGAGAGAGAGAGAGAGAGAGAGAGAGAGAGAGAGAGATTCTTTTACAAGAGTTGCATAATATCAATTCTATTATGGAATCATCTGGGCGCCCACTGTAGTGCGATGGTTAGCAAGCTCGTCTCGCAGACCAATTCGCAAATGTAATGAGTTCGATTCTTACTGGGTACTCCATTATTGTGACCTTATGCCAGACTAACCTAATCTTAGTAAATAACTATTATAGAATTGTTAGAAGAATCGTAACCAAGCACTGCTGTCTAGTGTGCAGTATGAATTACTTGATGTCAAATGATACTGTATATTACTTAAGTTTACTGTGTTACTTACCAGCAGTTGATTTGCTTGAATACCTCAGGTATTGGACATTCTGCAGAATCACCAGGTCTTCCTAAAAAGAAAAGAATTGTTCTAGAATAAAAACATTTTTAAAAAGTAACTTACTTAATATAGAGGAAAAAGAATTTTGTTCTACGAAGGCTTAAAATGCAGTGAAAGAACTTTTTTTTGTTCTATAGCCCATATCAAATATTATTAACTATCAGGCGCTTTTCGATTTAAAGAACTATATGAAATTCATTTGCTGTAACTATATTCATTTCTATACCACATACACAGCAAAAATGAAATAGATTATGGTTATTTTATTCACATTTGAGGAAAAGGGAAAAGCGAATGAATACAATCTTGTTTGCGTGAATTTAGCACAGCTAACTCTCACTAAAAGCATTAGCTCTTAAATCTTTTAGCTCTTAAATCTTTTAGCTCTTAAATCTTTTAGCTCTTAAATCTTTCATTGTGTGCAAAAGGTTTTTGGGAGGAGTTTCTGTTTAAAGGCACAATTTCCTTATTTCTAGTCAAGTTTTCGTACACCATGTAAACATCAACAACTGAATCTTAAACCTTATGTTCTAATATAAATCAAATTGATATTTAAACGCGGTAAGTATTGTAGATTCTATAACTACCGTATTTGACAGAAAATAAGACCCAGGAAAAATGGCTCAAACATTCGTTGGCCAGCCTCACATTGGTCGGAACTTGAGGATGAGTTACAACAAAAACTACTGGGTGATAAATTAGAGTAATTCAGGGAAATGCGTTTTTTTCTCTTTAATATTCCCTGCTGAAATAAGGTGTGTGTGTGTGGGGGGTGGTCTTACATGCCATCTGTAGGTACTGACCAGTTTTACATTTTATTATTGAGTAGCTCATGTGAGGATTTCATGAGAGATATATCCACGAGAATCGAATAATACAGAAAATTGAAAAAGCCGAAAATATTAAAAATTACAATACTCTTCGAAATTCTCAAATTCGATAATTACCATGAAATGATTGTTAATTCCTGCTATTAAATTCGAAACCTTTCTAGAATCGAAGAACACAGCTCCGTATTATTTTACAGCAACACTCCACCACTTAGTAAATGGCTGAAACTCACAGAAAATGCTTTATTACTGTTATGCTGAGTGACACGTTGAAATAATAATAGTTTGTAATAATGTCCCTCTTTAACTAAAATCTCATTTTTGTCTGGTGGTCCATTAAAAAACAACTTCTTAAAAATCCAAGTAAATAAACTGACATAGACTTTTTTCCTGGTAGTCTTTGTAAGTGCATTTTTCTTTTATTAAATCATAAATATATTCAAAATCGATTCTTCAGCAATTTGGGAAAATATGTGACGATGATCTAAAATGAATTAAAATCCAGAAAAATGCTCGTTGAATAAGGATATCCAATCAAATACGATGTTTAAGTAAGAGAACTGATATAATTTTATTTCTTTTATTTTTAATGAATAAACATTGTGTTTTGCATTCTCTCAAACTGACAATCTTTCATTTTATGAAGCAAAAAAAGAATAGATAAAATCAATCAATCAAAAGAAGTGAAAGAAAGACTCAATGGAATATTAGGAAAAGAACTAGTGCAGTTCCCGCCCAAAAGGTGCATGTTTGGAAGTGGCTGGACTTTATGGTGCGTGGAGCAGCCTCTGCCATAATTGTTGTGTAAAATAAGTTTGAATGAAATACTTGTGTGTAACCATTATTAGTAATTAGTAGTAACGATCGATGCAAAATGTATTCTAAAGAGTATAATTCAAGGGAGATAATGTATAGAAACTATGAAGAAAGCGATGGTGATATTGTCGCCAGTGGCGAGTCATAAAATTCGGCATTTTTCTTACCTCTGCCAAGGGGACAGCGTATGATGTCGTGCCCACCCTCACCAAACATGTTTGGCTTGTTGAGTGCTAGGAGAGGCAGAGTATCCTTTTGTTTTCGTTTAATGGCCGATATGAAGCTAGCGTTATAGAGATATGTTTATTTTTATTAGATTTTTTCGAGAACCGCTGATCCAAACATTTTAAAACTCGACACTACACTTCTTTGTGTGCTGACTAATATATACAATGAGCAGTTGTTGAGTAATCGCAGCTCACGCGCACACATGCGCGCACACACACACACACACACCGAGATTTCTTTAATCGTAGCAAGATGTACAATAAGAAAAAACATGTCACCATCGAGAGTTAAGAAAAAGAATGGTGGAAATTGAGAAGGAATAAGAAGATAATTGTGATGAAATGTAAAGAAGACTGAGAAAAAACCCCAATGTATATTTCTTATGATTATTAGAAGAAAAGGAAAGCTGAAAAAAGGATTAAAAAGCAGATAGCAGTTGCAATATACATAGCCAAAATGCTTTTCGATATCATCCTTTCTTATTAGAGTGTAGATAATTGTAACTGGATTAAGCGGAATTTTTTCAAAGAGGATTACAATTCTGTAAGTTTACTGATAATGAAAGAAATCTTGAACAGACAAATGACATTTAGAGTTTTTGTTTCTTATTTTCTGACTTTCTAGGAAGAGTTCAGAAAAGAATATGAAGAACACGCCTGGTTAGTCACTCAATAGAAACCGTCATATGACCAATGTTCTTTTGGCAGCATGCGGTGTTGGGGGTGATTAAAAAATTGAAAAAGGGGTGATCAATGAATAACTTACCCCTCTCGCATTTTGTTGGGCAGTGATCACTAAAATTTCCAAATAAAAAACAAGCGGACACAACTAAGAGATCAATTTAGCATAAACCTACATTTTAAATTGAAACCCCCACTAAAAACCTGGGGGGGGGGTAAAAAAACAAAATAAATATTTTTTCTAGACATAATAAGGAGTAAATGTTCAAAAAATACATAGCCACCCAGCCGGACCAACTAATAAATTGAAGAAACCTATTTTGGCCGTTTTTGTGGCTGTTTTGGTTGACGGTTTCAATTTAAAGGGACTTTAAAATAAAGAAGCCTGGCTCAAACTCTGCTCCCACCCCCTCGTGTATTTGTACTATAAATGTATCTGTTTACCCCCCTATTATGGTGAGGATTGTTCTTGTTAGAGAGGAAAGTAAAGTCAACTCTGACTTTGTCCTGAAGTTTGACACTACAACTATGCTTCCTATTTTTGCTGCTAGTTTAGTTAGCAGTATTCCCAAGCAACTGTTAGTTTAGTTAGCAGTATTCCCAAGCAACTGCTAGTTTAGTTAGCAGTATTCCCAAGCAACTGCTAGTTTAGTTAGCAGTATTCCCAAGCAACTGTTTGATTGTTTAAAAAAAATAAAATCTGCTAAAATCAATAGCTAATTTAATGGAGATAATACTACTGATTTACAAAATTATCACTACGTAACTGTGATCGGTCATAGATAAGAAGAAATGGTATGGTATTTAGTGGCACACTGTGATCGGTCATAGATAAGAAGAAATGGTATGGTATTTAGTGGCACACTGTGATAGGTCATAGATAAGAAGAAATGGTATGGGCGATCGTTTTACATTTTTCTTTCAAAATTATTAGGTAATTTGCTCAGTATTTGTGGAATTGATCGTTTATGGAAAATGATGGTGTTGCATCTAACATCATCTTCGAGAGAAAAAACAACCTTTTTTCTCATTTATGTGCAAACACTACTCCGGCTTTGATATACATGCGTTGGTATTATAAATAGGAGAGCGACACTAAAGCTTCAAGTCGTATGCCTTGGATGTTGTGGTGTGTTGCAATGAGCAATGGTTTGAAGAATATTCTTGTAAAATATGTGTTTTATAAGCTGACAAATACAGTGATTAAAGCTTTGGTGTTTTAAAGTGCAAACCTTCTCTTTTAGAATTACTTTACCACCGACTGAAACTTCCACCATAAGAAGGCAAGCAAGTCATCATGTGACAGTAGATAGCTTTTCGAACTCAAACGTTTCTTGTCAGTGTTCGAATTTCGGCACAGATTGACACTAATAGACTTGTACGACACAATTTTCCAACTTCCTGTGCAACATATATCATGTATATAACATGTACGCATCATCTAATTCAGCCATTGGTTAGAATGATGCTTGGTAAAAAAAACGGAGTAAATGTAGAAGTGTTGATCTTATCTATAAAGTCTACGTGCAAATCTTATTATACCTCAGTATCTTTTGGCAACATTCTTTCAAGTAATTTGGCTGAAAATGTGTCTCTGATGCCTTTAGCTACTTTTTACATTTTACGTATACAATATGCCGTGGACTATGACAGTATTAGTCGTCTACTCAAAGCGAATTCAGTACTTAGACCAAAGTGTGTCAACAGTATCAGTTCCTATTGAAACTTTAGTTGAGTCTGTCTGAATTATTTAAAGATAAGTTGCTGTTATTATTATACAATGATTGTTTCGGACTTACATTCTCGTCATCACAATTTATTGGCCACTGTACATTCGGGCATTCCTTTGTCGTATCGGGTAACCTTAATATGATAATTATATCCATACTAGACTTACTAATTGGATCTTTGAAGCACAGTATGTGTGCTACTTCTTTAATCGCCTTACTTTACAATATTGTTCCTTGGTTTAACTTTGTTCCATACGTGCGTTACCTCCTCCTTCTATACATGTTCAGCCAATCCTGGTTTCATAGTCACACCACGGACTATGGCTTTTTGATATTCTTCAAACTTATTTTTAAAGGGCGGTTGTTTTCCCCTTAACGTTCTCTATCACAGCTGCATGGTAAATTGTACACCACGTTCTTAGTAATATTTTCCTTTGATGGAGGTCTAACCTTGGTGAAATTGTTGTTGCTTTTTGTTCTCCTTTTACGTCATCTTGTGCATTTGTACGGGCTTTTTATACATCATCAGCCGTCTGGATCGCCGCTGACGAAGTTTGCTCTGTGTTGTAAGCAACATATGCTCATTTTCTTCATACTGTATAAGTGATAGGAATTGAATTGTACATATTCAGTAGAAACAACTACGAAAGTTTAGTTGTCATGTTTAAGTCCCTCTTTCAGGAATTATGCTTACGATTAGAATTAGATTAGACAAATGAGAAGCTAGCGTGCAAAGCGTACTGTTCACACTTTTCCTCCATGATAAGACATGAGTCTAAACATTCTAGGTGATCGTGTAGGCCATTAAGGGATTAGCTTTCCGAAATGACACTCATCGACAACCGATTCAGCACTCCCATTTCCGACCGGTTTACCTGTCCTTGAATTTTGCATTCCAGTATTGTGGAATGATTGACTTAATAAAGACCAATCGGTAAATCTAACGTAATTAAAAACAAATTATATTCAACTGGTGATTGCCTATATTGAGTTAGTTCGTCACCATCACTCGATGAATAGTAAGCCCTGATGAACAGTGAGTGAACTTGACATCTGGGATAAGTGTGTGATTAAACGAATAACAATATCAAGGGCGATTCTATTTCCGCTCTGGTTTGTGGTATTTTATAGGAATGATTTGATGACGAAAACTGGATATCAATTTGAGGTGACTGGTGCAGAATCATTGACTGAATCCACAGACCAAAACATAATCAATTTCTGAAAGACTTACGGCCCATTATTAGAAAACTTAATCATTTTCTACAGACCTGCTATTAAAACTTTTAAAAAGTAATCATATGTTTATTTCAAGATTACACAGTGATATTTTAGATTCTTACAGGTGGTTCAGTAGTAAAGGGTTGCAGAGTTGCTGAAGTTCTTTCTCCGACGTCTGATAAGCAATGCATTTTCATACGAAGGCAGGTGAACTAAAACTCTTACTCCAAACTATAGTTAAGTTAACCATAAAATGTTTTAAATGCCAATACAGTCTCCAGGAAAATTTGTCGGCATTTATCGACAATTTTTCGAATCAATTTTCTATTTCATGCTATGTCCAAATGTCCAAATCTAACACTTGAAGGAAAATACTAGGTATGGACAAAGATTTTCACCGAAAAATCGATACCTGATTTTAAAAACGTTATTAAAATTTTAAAGAATTTTGTTCTCGATTTTTTTACTGTTTTTCTAGAAATAAATGTTCCCAAATCTTTGTCTAAACAAAAAGAAAAACATATTTTCATTAATTATAACAGATTTTGACTGCTACAAAATCAATGTTTCTTAAATTCAGCAAAAAATCAATCATGACGCCATTTTTGTTGAGAGAAAATTTTTCACTTTTCCCCATAATTTGAAAAAAAAAAATCAAGAACAGAATTTTTTATATTTTACTTACGTTTTTAAAATCAGGTGTCGATTTTCTGGTGGTAATTTTTGTTCATACCTCGAAAATACATTGATTACTTCTTGAATCTTTGAGACATTACAAATGTATTGAACTTGGTATTTTCAGCTAATACTTAATTACATTAATTTGTACAGCAATACCTTAACCGTTCTACACTGAAACCCGCACTAATCAAAACCGCACTACTCAATGTATGTCTGTATATCCTTTTTGAGTCAGCTTCATAAACGTATTTTATATTCATCTTAATGATGAGTGTTTATTAGCAAATACGTTATACCTTAAAAATAAACAATGTTAAAAAAAGAAATATAAATTGAAAGGAATGTCAGGCAGTCGTTCTATATTTAGGCTTGATTATCATATAGTCAGAATTCTTGGTAATCCTGCTTATTCGATACTAAAATCGCCTAGCCTAAAGTTGTCCCCTTTGATGACTAAACACGGCTAGATTTTTAATTTCCAGCTAACTTTATAGGTAATTTTGTTGTTCTCGCTATAAGATACCGTTCTTCAAATCTAAGATCTCGTTCTCGAAATAGCGCGAAAAACCAACTATAAAAGAATATGGTATTTAATATCATAATAGCCTTGATATCTGATCAATAGGCCTTTTTCAAAATAAAGGTAAAATACAAATTAATGGCTTTTATTTTCATTATCTAATCAATACGTTGTATAATTATACTTTTTGGAGCCTTTGTGTGAATTCTAGAGAGTGCTTAACATTTTTAGCTATACATTTAGCTGGAAAGGAAAAATAACTTTTATAAGGGGGATAACTTTTGGCAATCTTTATGCTAGGCGATTTTAGTACTGAATAAGCAAGGATTATCGAATTCTTCTCTTTGGCCGAAAGGGTGGCGATTCTACATGAGTTTGTCTATTGAGTTGATATATTTATGGAATAATTGGGGATTCAGTGGTTTGAGATAACGTCGTACAACGTCGTCAATTTCAAAATATAGCCCCAAATCTTTCTCGCTTTTTCTCCAAAGGATTTCCCATCAAACAGCAGGATTAGATAATCCCAGGATTTGGTGCAAGTCAATCAGTGGACTTTCATTTGTGGTGCGAGTAATTAGGAACAGTTTACTGCTTCTGGCAAACGTTTAAATAATAGGCAAGTTTCTATTCAGTATGATAGCTAATGTTGAGAATTAGTGAAGAAGCCTTAGAAAACAATGGTTCTTGTCTAGTTTAAATAATTACTTTTCGAAATCTTAAGCCAATCCCGGTAAGGGAAAAATCCGTTGCCTGAGAGTGTATAAAACATAGGCACTTGACAGTCATCAGCTGCTGTTGTCATATCTCATAGCCACTTGATATATGGTGAAGTGTACATGAAAATAAAAAAGAAACACAGCAAAACAATTTGGTTAAAATTAAACTAAGTTATATATGTTTTACTTTTTCCAAATGTACGTTTCCTTTTCAATTGCTTTTGGATTCTTGTTCTAAATATATAAATGCAGGCGTTTAGCTCCTTAGTGAAATGTTGACAGATACCCCTTTGTCTTATATATCATGCTCTCGGGTCCAATTTATCTTTCGGTTTTAACCTTATAAGATTCTTAGAATTTCGTCCCTTATAAATGATTTGCAAATAAGTCTCGAACATGTTCAAAAAGGGTCAAGAAAGTTTCATTTTTTTACTAGAATTTTGATTAGAAATTGATGCCGTATATTTTCTATGTAAAATTAATTTTTTTATAAGGTCTACTGTATTCTACATCTCAATTCTTGTTTATTCAGTGTTCACAGTTTTAAAAATAATTGAAAACTTGCACATAAATCTTAATTAACTTCAATAAACTCCTTCCATTTGTAATTTATAAATCTTTTTGTGTATTTTAAATAGAAAGTTAAACATAACATCGGAAATATATGCTAGATTCCTACGTTTGTCAAAAGACCTGGAATTTAACGATATAAAAAGGAATATTGTACAACAGAAACTGAGGAGTTAAGTAGAATTATTTTATAGACATTCATCAAAGCCAAACTAGGAAAGCAAACCTTCGTGAACATTTTCATTGCTGATTATTTGGTCTCGTTAAAAAAGTGGAATAACATTTGTCAGCAAATGACAGACAAGTTTTTAACAGAATGTAAGTGTATAAATAGTTGTTAAAATGAAGATATAATAATATTATTATTATGTCCTTGATTTGCTGTTTCATACAATTATTTACCAAGTCTTTCACCTGAGACCTAAGGCAAATGAATGTTTTTCTTAGGAAGTTATTGAGCATTTTTAAAAAAAATATTATTATTAGTATACGATCAATTCACAATATGTTGTATATAAAATTAATGTTTGCCAATGTTTGGGATCCACTATATATACAAGTGAACAACAGTGAAAAGTAGAAATCCTGTTTATATTCTATTATTTTGTTAAATCATTTGTATGAGATGATGTCACCTTGTCGCTATCCGTGGTTTTCACCCTTTCAAGACTAACCTATTACGGCGATTAATGCCTGGATTTTCAAAAGTGTATAAAAAAGCCAAAAACGTGTTAATTGTTATGCAATGGTTAAAGAAAACTATTCATTTATTAAATAACATTTCTTTCCATATTTTGAAGAACCAAAATCGTGATGGGATACATTTGTCCCATTAGACATTTATCTCGGGACAGATGAAAAATATGGAATTAGCAGATCACTTCGCCTACTCGTCTTTCCTGTTCAGCCATGAAAAGTTCTGCCTGGGTTTCATACTATGATGACGTCATTGTCTGCCGTCGTAAAAGCCGGGAAAGTCTCATTCACTTTATTTTTCGTGGCACAAACAGCCCAGTGGACTTCTAAAAGAGATCTACAGGACATATATATATATATATAGAAACCTTGGCATATATATGTCCCAGGAGTATCAAAAGGGTTATCCAAGCTTTGATCAAATACTTCTCCAAGAACGGAGGCCGTTAAATTCAATCTTAAATATCTTATGACTATCTCGGATAGTTACTTTATATTTAAGCAGTGACTGAGCCCCACATTTCTTCAACTGAAGCAGAAATTTCATTTGTTTACGGTAATGAGTTCCCTTTGGACTATTCATGAAATCATTTGCTTTCAATGTTAATGAAATTCTTTAGAAACAAGACGCTATGTTACATATGATACTAAAAAAGAAATTGGAAGCATTTTTCTTAATTCACATTTTGAATGTGTTAATATACCTTGATACTGTTAATGTCTGCATAGGCGTACGAGCCAGCTGTTACAAATTTCGGGCAAAGCGGGGGGCTTGATTTGCCCGAAATTTCACTGACTTGCCCAAAAGTTAACACATTTTTAACCCGAATTTCTTTTTTTTTTTCTTATAGATAGAGTTTCTGTCTGTGCATTTACATTTTCAGAGAATCGTTCAAAATTTAGTTTTCTGAAAGATATTGATACATAAAGTTGGTTTTGAGTAAACTGAATCAGGCAGAATTTTTAATGTGTGGTGTCTGCATATAAATTCAAAAATAAGTCTACATGAAATCGCTGGCGTAGATACAAAGGAAAAGGCGCATAATTAATTTGAAAGAAACACATATATCCAGTGCTTTCCAACACACAATGGATGTGTTATTTCAAAAAGATTGTAGATGCGCTGGTGTGTGTGTGTTTGTGTGTGTGGGCAAGTATTCGTGTGTGTGTGTGTGTGTGTGTGTGGGTGTGTATGTATGAGCACTCTGAGTAATGCATACATTGATTACAACCACATTTTGACAGCGCTTTACTTGTGTAAGTGTTATAACAAAATCAACATTATACATTAGCAACAGAAACACACACGCACAAACTAACACACACACACAC
>VCCN01005374.1:1070211-1092422 GCA_006491835.1 Architeuthis dux | reverse complement strand
CATATATATATATATATATATATACACACATATACACTAATTCCTCACAAATTGCATTATGTTCACTAACCATACAATAGCCCCCCTACCTGGAGTGACAAGCATAAATATAGCCTAGACACATTTAGAGGAGAGTCTATTGATATCTTGGCCACTACACAATGGACACAAAGGATTAGCCATACAATAAGAAAAAGATTCCTTAGAGAAAAAGCTTGAAAAGTTAAAAGTAACAATGATCCAACCATATGGTGTGTAAAGATATGTGTGGACATGTATAAGGCAATAAATGATGGTGCCCAGAGTTGTCGCCTATTGACGAGAGGTTGTAAATGAAACCTAACTTCTATTTAAAGTAATGGGTGAGTAAATAATTGGGTGTGTTAATTGGGTGTTCGTTCGAGTCCGTTATCTTCTCCAGTTCCTTTTGTGATTACCCCAGCCCATATCGCTGGAGGAATGCCTCATTGTGATACATTCAAGGGCTGTTAAACAGCAAATAGGAGGGTAATTCCTACGGAATCAATTCTTATCAAGTTTGTTTTGACAATTTCAAACCATTAAGCAAATCCCACCATAGATATTGTGTATATAAATCTCAGTGTGTGTTAAAGATTGCGCTTTAGACTAATCATTAGAAACGACTCTTCCTTGTATCAATCTAATTATAAGAGATACGTTGGAGATACTTTGAATTCTGGTTACGAAAAGGACTGACTGCGTAGGATTGACATTTAAAAGAACATACCCATTCATAAGCTCAAACTAGAACATCTTTTATCTATTTTAACCTACCTGTATCTGCCTCGTATAGACCAACGAAACTCCAGGTGTTCTGATGTACATTTTAATAGAACTTTCAAGCAGACGCTACTGGTTTAGAAGCTAAACTAATCCAGTAGTTCTTAACCTTTTTGCTCCATGCCCCACCAAAACAGCTCAAAGAATTGATGTCCCCCTTAATATAAAAGAAATAATTTAATTATATATCATTTGGCAAAACAAAACACATCTCAAATATCTCTGAATACAGACAAACTTTTCTTTTGTTAACACTACTCATCTTAAATGGATAAATATATGTAAAGAAACAAATTCTTTGTAAAAAATGATTAGGAATTAATAGTATTGTATAGTAGGGGAATTAACCAGTTAAGCCTTAATACAACCGAGTTTTCAGCCACGGGACGCTTTTCGCTTTTCACACCCAAATTACAAATTTCCCCCCTCCCCTTCAATATATTCATATCGTTTAAAGTGATAAAATTTTGTCTTCATTATTGCCAGTATTTTCATCTGTCATTCTGGCATAAGAGGGAAAGAAATCAACTTTTCTCAGGCAAGTTATTGAACGCCAGATGTCAAGGAAACGATTCTGTGACATGTAATGATTAAAGCGATTTATTAATATGTGTTTTGTTTGAAATAAAACTATTTCTCATCAAGTTTCCACATAATTCTTTAATTCATCTCTTTGCACTTGAACTTATGTGGAAAATAGAAAAATGTGTGGAAAGAGAGAAAGCAGCACCGAACAGAATTGATTCGTCAGCTCTGGAAATTTTTCAATCAACTTCAACGAAAAGTGGTGAGGAAAATAATCTGAAGATTATAATTAGAACTGGACTGAAGATTCTGAACGGAATTCTTCGCTTGTGTCTTTGAGGCTATTGGAATGCTCAAGTCAAGAAGTCCAGCTGATGTTCCTGAAACCTTCTCACCCAAGATCATTGACGGTCAGTGAACGTTGCATTTCCTTCACCTTCGTTGTCCTCGCCCGCTAGGTTGGAAGCGGTAAGAAGCGTGAGAAGGCGGCCACGTCGATTGAGTGATGAGCGTGTTGCATGCGGAACCCAATCACACGGCACTGATGTGGCAAACAATTGTTCCTCTAGGGAAGCCAAAACCATTTTAGTAGGTAATTACCAGATTGTGATCAAGGTAATACTAACTTGCCTTCAACCTTTCATTTAAAGACTGGTCGTTGAACACTGCACTCTCACAGCCTCTCTTACAATCAACCGACGACCACGGTATTAACCAAGAGTTGTTCCGCAAGCGGGATTCGTTGCAATTTGTCCGTTGAACCTTATATTGTTGGGTTGGATAAAGGAAACGAGAGAAACTATCAATGACCAAAAGCACACCAATGCCTCCTAGAAATACATGTGTGCACTTATTTGTGCACACATGCATTACACACCTACATACACACATACGCACACGCACACACACACACACACACACACAAACTAACTGAAGCTTTATAGTGATTATACATACTTTTAGTATATACCATGTAGATAAAATGCATCACATGTATTGCAGAGGTCTACTTGATATGTAAATTGGGGTCATATATGCCGCGGAAACATTATATGAAAGTTTCCATTGATGTAATCTCAAATTTGAAAAAATAAAAAGATATGGAAATTTACTTATGTACCGAAGTTAACATAATTTGTGACATTTTTATAGATAGTAATTGATATAATAATAAAGATATTTTATCAAATATGGAAATTTACCAAGCTTAACAGAGTACGGCAATGTTTTATAAGATATATGAATAGATGTACATACGAAAAACAAATAATTCAAAATGCAAGATGGCTTTCCATTTCTATATGCACTTGTATGTGTTTGTAGGTATGTTGTCTATAAACATTCCCTGTGTTACTTAAACATGTGTTTTTAAAACAACAAAAAATGAAACGTACTTCAAATAATATGAATTTAATTTCAATAAGTTTAACTAATATTTCCATTGATTAAAATTTTCTTTATTTCATTTTTTGTTAGATGTTGAGGTGGATCGGGAAAAATGGGCCAATATTTTGGGGCCATCAGACTTGCCGGATTTGTCATATGTGTTTTCATATAGATAATTAAAATCTCAATTTTTGTGATATTTTAATTAGAATACATAGTATGATTATTTGCTTTTAATGGAGAACAACCCACTAATTGTGTGTGTGTGTGGGGGGGGGGAAACCCTAATGATATATTTTTTCATCTCTGACATATTGAACAAAACATTCCTTGATTGACAATGCTACTAATGTAATGCAATACCGCCCATGATTAATTTAGACCTTAATGTTGTGCTGTATTTAAAATACACTATCAATACTGTATTTACAACTAGAAAATACCTGTAAAAACAGCGCCCAAGCACACATATGATTTCATTTATATATCTATATGTAGGTACATCAATAAGTCCGTAGCTAAATGATGTAGAAAGACTTTATTTTACACAACAAATATTTATTTTTCAACATAATTTCGTTCCTTGTGAATGCGCTTAATTCAGTAGTGAATATTAATTACATAGATCGAACATTATACAGTAAAATTTTCAGATCAAATTTCAGATAATACCCCCGGGCCAGGCTAGTCTCACCTTCGTATATTGTCAGCTTGTCTTTCTTTTGATATTTTCTTTTGATATCGTGAAGGTGGGCTCCTCAACGTCATCTCCACGAATGTCGAGCACGTACAGTATAGTCTAGTATTTACGGATGTGTGTCCAGGTGTCGGTGGGTTGCCTGGGATCTGCTCAAGATATATTTGCGCTAGCGTTGATATTAATAGTATTTGGATATCACAAATTTTACAAATCTAGAAATAAGAATTATTATTTCACTAGTTGTAAAATTCGAAATTCAGAACATGATTCAAGCATTGATATGATGACTATTCTAAGGCGCGCTCTTTATCGTTTACATAACTCGTCTTTCCCCTTTTTTTATTTCTCTTAACTAAAAGGTGTATTTCACATTGCCAGTTTTGAGATAATAGTCATTTCTGCTTAATTCTAATGTTTATTTAATATTGATCATAAGACAAATATTATTGAAAAAGATTCTTCTTAACAAATAGGAGTATTATATCTTTTTAATAAATCAGTTTATTATAGAATAGTAATCATTTGTAGAGTTTGAAAGTTACTCACAAAACTATTTCGGGGATGACATGAATTACCAAAGTGCACCACATACCCATTTTTCTTAATTAAACATTAATTTCGTATAAGTATGTTTATGGGGTTTATTTCGAAATCGGTGGATGGACAATGTTTATTCAGAATTATTTACCAAAATAAAAACTTGTCCTCAAAACACACAGCCTCTATTTCAATTTCTATTAAAAACATTGACATGACTTGACCCTAGAATGCAAGGAAATAAACGGGTCAATAAAAAAGAAAAATACATTATTCAGAACAAAAAGAGTTTCATTCTTTCATATAAAAGCTTCCCTAAAAATATAAAGAAATTTTGAAGAAAAGAATCTTGTATTTTCAAAAGTATAATTCATAAAATTTGATATGTAAGAATTAATTATTATAAAATTTATAATCTGTTCATGCTTTTTACGAATGTTAAAACATTTTCCTATTTTAAAGAAGCCAGGCTGCTCCAGAGTCAAACTCTCATCCTATTTCTACGTCCTTACGTAATTCTACTATCAATTTTGGGGGCATGTGTAAGGCTTTTCAGTTTAGCGCAAGTGTAACACACCAGCCTGGCGATCTCTAGGGCATGAGTTCAAATAACTGTAGTGAAATTGGGAGATTACATATCGGTTTACTCCCCTATTTTTGGATTGTTCTTGTTCCATAGGAAAGTAAAGTTAACTCTGACTTTGTCCTGGAGTTTGACAATAAGTAAATAAAAATCCTTTTGTCTGTAATAAATATTTATTTTAAAAATAAACATTTTATTAGATAATTTAAATAAATGACTTTATTTTGAATACAGATTTTATATTAATGAAACATTGGACGTAAAATATCACAAAGTCGTGAATATTATCTGTACTTCATTCATTTGGTTCACGCCAATCACTTTTCATATTCGAAAAAGAGCTTATGGAATCAAGCAACGTAAACATATATTTATCATGAACTTATTTAATACTGGTGAAAAGATTCATGGATATATTTGAATTTCTATGAGGTGATTCTTTTATAGCAAAGAAACTACTGAATTCGTTTAAGTGGGAAAACCATTGTTTCAAATGGTGGGTAGGATATATTTTTATCAACAAAATTGTTATCTTTAAGTGGAAGAGTCCATTGTTACGGAAGGAGAAACAGAAAAAAATACACTGTATATTATACAAGTAGATTTCGATCAATGGATATTGTAATGAAAAAAGAATTATTTTGATAAACCGGTGATATGGCAACTTGATATGCAAAGACTACCTTACCAAACAAGTCATCTGTAATGTTTGTGTCGACAAAGACAATGTCATCCGGGCATGCTGGGATTGGGCTAAACATTTTGCTAGTTGTTGATTAAATCTCAGTTACGAAGTTCAGATCAAGAAAAAATTCAATAATTCAACAAAATTTCATTGCTTTAATCTTTGTTATCAGCTTGTTGGAGGCGTCGTTTAGAATTTTCAAATCCGTAGAGTTTGTTTATTAATGTTTCTTAAGGGTTCGCTTTCCGATCATCGAAAAAGACGGCGATGTTCACCTAATCGGCTGAATCACCGTTCAATTAGACCATAAAACTCTTTTATTATTGCAGAAGATAAGGCAACACTGCACTAAAAGTTAATCCATTTTATTTATGTTTAATTCATTAGCCAGCGATGCGTAAACAATACACCAACGTTACAAAAATGAAACGCTATAAATCTAACAGGAAAGTTTGTTGTTATCAATTTAATAAATAAATTAATGGCAAACTTGTAGTGCAGTTTTAATAAAGGAATAGTGAAGGTTGTCTTAATTGAATGATAGTATTCAGATAAAAATCTCAATTTCAACAACCTGCTTTGTAAATTTGCTGACAAAATAAATGTCATAGCCAAAAAGAACGGATTTTCTTCCACTTTTCTTTATAGTTTCCTCTGGCAAAGAGGAAAAGTCTTCGGATGAAAATGAGATTCAGACTAACAGGAAGAGACAATATGTACGCTCCCTGTCAACTATCTGGAGAATGTATTAACTTGATACATATAAAGCAAACTGCATTGGCATGAAAGAAAGAGAAAACAAATAAATACAAGAGAGAAAGAGAAGGGGAGAGAGAGAGAGAAGAAAGAATAAATGAAAATCGGACCAGCGTTAGCCTCAAACTATTGATAGCTTTAAAATATATAATTGTTCTATGAGACATTTTTCACCCCTCTCATTCTTTTTTGAAAAGTATCGCAGCTATTTTTCACATTGGTAATCAATTGATTTTCCTCCACAACTACTAATGTCTGCAAGCCCTTTCTTGAGTCCATATTTGAGTAAGGCGCGTTTTTAGTGTCGCACCATTCCTGTAGTGCTACCAGCAACTCTCCAGTGCGTGGAGTACAGAACATGTGCACTTCCTGGGGTGCTTTGTAGACAACACCGAGTGTAAATGGCGTGTGTACACAACACAACCCAGTCGAGATATGTTGACATGTTCAGTTGATTTCCTTGCATATTTCTCTCCCCAAGCCAAACATCCAATTATGAAAGATGTATGTTGTTCTCTGCGGCAGAAAAGGTCAGAATTAACTGCCAACAACAGAGCGGAGTCGAATTCATTTCCAGTATTAAATTGTTTGCACACAACAGATTGTGGTTATATCAATGGGTTTATTTGTTGCACATTACCATATATGAGTCATAAATTGAACCTTATCAAAGTAGATCAGCATTCCTCGCCCTATTCAAGCTGGTGGGCAAAAACTTAAAAAGGAGTTGGAAAATCTTGTCAAAAAACCTTCAACAAATTCAAATTGCTTTTCATTTAACTACTGTAGACTGATTAGAAACAAAAAGATAGCGATTATGATGATGATGATGATGATGATGATGATGATGATGCTTGTTCGTTTTATATTTTATTTTTACTATTTGAGAATTGTACATATATGAATAATACCCACTTGGTTGACATATGTCCCTTTTATACTTTGCATTATTTCATGTTCTTCGGTGATGAATTGTAGGTTTGGTTATTGTAAATAATGGATTATTATCGTTAGGTGAAAGTCTTTTATGAACTATTTTTCTTCAGAGATGAACGTGCCTAGAAATCTATCAATGGGCAACGTAAAGAGTCTCAACTTTACTTTCACTTCGTATGTTGTATCATGGCATGTCCACACACCATAAAGTCTGTCCCCTTCCAAACATGCATGGGCACTGTCTTAGTGTCAGTAACAAGTCGAACTGAACATGGTATATGGTGGAACCGAACGAGGAGGAATTTAGAGTTGTTACTTTCTCCCTGAAGAGCATTTCCGAGATATAAATTTAGGTTGGACGTGAATCGAATTAAAACTGGCTTCGTCGAAGATGCTCAAATGTTCACAAACGTATTACCATGCAAAAGAAAATACGAACTAGCAAACCCTTATATCAGTCATATTACATTTCCCTATTTGGTGAGGCTTGTTATCAAAAGGCAAGGAAACAGTGAATGGGAAAAATATAAATTCCCCAACATCTAGATTAGTCGATTAATTAGACCGAGCAACTCCTGGGTAGTAAGTGTTATTTTCTAATTGCGTATGTGTTAAAATTATTTTAAAAAATGGCTATTAATCCCTTCAAACATTGCTTTTGTGATCGGGACAATGCTATTTTGAAATTTACCTATTTCCAATTGTACAACGGGTGAGTTTGCATATGTTTCTTAGTAGCGTCGTTCAAAGTCCAGTATATCCCGGTGGAAGCGCCAAACACGCTTCTCCAAATACGCTTCCATGTTCTCCTTGAATTTATCAGGATGAATATCAAGGACATGGACAGCCTGCAGCCCTTTTCCCCGTAGCTCTTCACCATAGTCTCAACTAGCTCCACATTGCCCTGGAAACCCAGAATCACCGTGACAAAGCTGTACCAAGCTGCGTTCTCCTTCCTAGTGAGCTTCTTGGCGTATTTCTTGCACTCCAGGATCTTCTTTATGTGGTCTGACGAAGACACCGGCTTTAACCGTTACCTAACACAGTACTCCGTGGCAGAATGTGTGAGGCCTACAAGGCATATTTAGGCATACCTATCGGGTATCAAAGCAAATTCTAGGCACCTCATTTCACTTGCAATTCACCAGTATCAAGACCTTGCTGGGCGCCATAAAGTACGAGTACGGCTGGGATGTCAACGGAGTCTTTAAAATTGTGGCATTCCTGATAGCTCTAAGGCGGTTTTACCAAGGTTTCATGCAATCTTTGCCTTTGGGGGAGCAAGGACACCTTGGCACACTACCGAAGGCAGGACAGGCCACCGCCGCCCGAATTCTATGTGGGGATGAACAACGTCACTTGGGAGCCACTGCTTGACCCCCGGAAGGTGTTGATGCTACCACTGCACATACAATTAGGCCTTATAAAAACAATATGTCACAGCTCTAGATGAGGAGTTTGCAGCCTTCAGTATAATTCCCTATAATTAATTATCGCAGCTAGTATTTCAGCCCAAATATTATATAATGATTACGTTATACGGTGGGATCGATATCAGATTAGCGGTTCACGATTATGGTTATTCATTCTTTGCCAGTTAAAAATCTGATGCGTGAAAAGTATTTGACAATCAGAATGTAATGACTTTCACGCGCAATAGTTTTTGGTTTCAATTAAACTGCGGCTGCTCATGTCGCAACTAAAGGTGGTAGATCCACATAACGGTCAGATCCGCTTTCTTTTCCGTAGTCGTCATCATCATCATCATCAGCCGTTATAAGTCCACTGCTGGACGAAGGCCTTTCCCATCTCCTTCCATGACAACCTATCTTGTGCTAGTCTCTGCCAAGTCTTATCGGCCAACCTTTCTATCTCGTCCCTCCATCTTGTGTCTGGCCGTTTCCTACTTCTTTTACTATCCCATGGGCACCAATCTGTTAATCTTTTCCCCCATCTATTGTCATCTCTTCTCGCTAGGTGGCCGGCCCATTTCCACTTTTGTTGTTTAATTAGTTGTATAATATCCTTTACTCTAGTCTTTTCTCTGATCCATGTTGATCTTTTTCTATCTCTTAGCGTTACCCCTAGCATTGCTCTTTCCATGGCTCTCTGTGCTATTCTAAGTTTGTTTTCTGCTCGTTTGGTTAATTTCCAGGTTTCGCAACCATAAGTCATGGCTGGTATTATGCAGCCGTTATATACTTTTCGTTTTAGGCACATTGGCAAGGTGCTCCTCAGAATGTCTCTATTCATACCAAATGCTTTCCAACCTATCGTTATGCGTCGTTTTATTTCGCAGTCGTGGTCTTTCTCTAGCTTTATTACCTGACCTAGGTAGATGTATTCATCGACCTCTTCTAGTATCTCGCCTTCTATCTTTATGACCTTTTTGGGGACTTTATCGTTGAACATTACTTTTGTCTTTGTTCTATTCATCTTTAAACCTACTTTTTTACTTTCCCTATTTAGGTCGGTTAGCATATTTTGTAGTTCTTCGGAGTTGCTTAGGTATTCTCCATCTACTTTTATTCCAATTCCCTCCCAGTCAGTTTTCCGAAAGATGCTTTCTAGGCTCGCTGTGAATAGTTTAGGTGATATTGTATCCCCTTGTCTTACTCCTTTTGCTATCTAATGCTATGTAGTCTAATTATTGCTGTGCCATTTTCGTATATGTTTCGGATAATTTCTATGTAATTCTCGTTAACGCCTTGTTCGCGCATAACGTCATAAGCTTTTCCGTAGTAGATGGACATAAATACAAACATACATCATAGAAATAACTTTCTTATATTGCAGACTTAATGCTGTCAAGAGAAAATGTTCCTTAAGTTATTTCGAGTGAAAACAAAAATTAAGAGTAAGTCTTGGCTCCATTTGGGACTGTCGCTGGGGCCAAGTTTAAACACCCTTGAGATTATGAGTATAACTTACTAAGAGCCACGGTTTTGTAGTGTATGGGTAGTATAGCCTGGGATGGCTGAGATAGTTTCACCTTTATCCAATGCAAGTAAAAAGTCAGGATTTCGAATTTTCAAGACAGGACTGGCTGGCTCGCTATGTATGTTATGTATGCGTCATGCGTACAGGACGCACCAATAGAGCTAGAGGGCTGAAAAATTAAACATTTACTCATTATTATGTCTAGAAAAAAAGAAGAAAATCAATAGGTTTTTACTGGGGGTTCAATTTACAATGTAAGTTTATGCTAAATTGGTTCCTTAGTCTGTGTCCAGCAGCGTTCCCGTTTGTTTTTTGAAAATTTGGACTTTTTTAGTGATCACCGCCCAATAAAAGGCGAGAGAAGTAACTTATTCATTGATCACCCCTTTTTCTAATTTTTAATTGATCACCCCCAACACGGCTGCCGAAATGTGACGGTTACTATTGAGTGACTAACCAAACCTATTATTATTATTATTATTATTATTATTAGTGGCATTATTATAATTTATTAATGTTCAAATAATTACCAACTAAATATTGGTCTCACATATTTCTTTGTAATTTTATTGAAAAGAAAAACCGTTCAGAGTACGGCTTCGATGAAAATGAGTTATTGTTCGTTCAGAAATTTGTTACATTTCGTTATATTCGCTTTTAACATTACAAATATAAGAGAAAGGTCGAGTAAAAAGCAGACAAAGAAAAGTATTTAAAAAAACAAATCTTACTATAATCACCTTACACAAATTCTTTCAACCATTTGTTTTTGATAAGGGTGCACTTATGTCTCTCAGCTCAATTGGACGGTACTTATGGCAGCTTTCCGATTCAGATTTCAAGACCCGAAGTAGAAATTAACCAGTTATAGACCAGTAATTATCATTGACCAGTTAATTAACCAGTTTGAAATACAATTGTTTTTAGATGATCTCTTACTAATAAACATGCTATGAAAAGGACTACGCGATGATTGAAGTCTTTGTTTGCAGGTATAGAAAATTATTTTATGCAATAAATTTACTAAAGCTGTATTCGTGTGTTACCGTTGAAAAGCTATCGTAGAGGCATTCTTGAACTGGAAATAATGGCTCTTAAATGTCTGGAGCTTAACCACGGTTTCATTTCACAAATAATATAAATGAAAAATATTCGGTTTAATTTTGTAATCGAAAAACACAAGATGGTTAATCGCAATCAATGAAAGCGAGAGAAACAGTAATACATACAGTTATTGATCAATCTTTAGTTTTAGTGCAACTTTTTACTGATTTAAGTTCTTCAGATTATTGCGAAGCAGTAAAGTTGGTAATCAACAAAGCGAATGTTTGCGGAGTTTATAAATTTATAAAAGCTTGATGTATCGTGCATGAAAACGAAGCTGATAAAAAAATCAGATAAACATTCCAGCATATTCTGACGAGAAAAACTTGGAAAAGGAAACTCTTCTTTCTTTCTTGTAAAAGTGGTTTGTTGTGATTCGTTAAATGTTAAGGAAAAGGAAGCCAAGATCAGTAAAACAACAAAGAAAATGATCGTGAAATCGTTGAAAAAAACTGTTTTCGTTGCAACCTATTTCAATTGCTTGATCTTTCTACGGAAGTGATTCTTGGCTGATTTCACTGCAAGCTCTTTCTCAGAGGCGCTTCGTGACAAACTTGCCACTTTCTTGGCTCTGGCCGACGGCTCTTGCTCTAGACCGTTGCCTACAGAAGTTCAGAAGTTGAATTCTCTTCACCTACCACGTTTGGCTGCACCCGAAATACCCATAAAAAAACAACGTGGCTTCTTTGTCTTCGGTTTACGTTTATATTCTGATTTACAAGTCGTTTAGGGGGATTCATTGGAGTCGAAAATAAGTTCTTGTTACGCCCAGCGTTCTGTGTTCTTCTAATCGAGATGCTACTGGCTATAGAAAGTGAATGGTTAGCACTTCTGTACTGTGCGTGGCCAATTTTAAAAAAGAATCTTTCATTCCCCAAAAGATTTAACGATAAACAAGATTTTTCGTGAATAAGTCTTTTACAAACATTTCAAGTGATAAAAAAGAAAATAGCTGCTTTACTCCTGTAACACTCATTGGCATTGCGTGCAAAGTGAAATGTAATTGCCTGAGTTTATAAGCTCAGCAAGATTAACAATATACTGGCATTCAAGCAAACAATAGAGTGAATGTAAGCTCATTTCATGCCAGAAATGCCAGGGTTATTGAAACATTATTTCCCAAGAGGGAATTTGGATATATAGACATATATATCCACTATTACACATATATGCGCGCGTTCGCACACACACACACACACACATACACACACCGATACACACATACGCACTCGGGCTGCAACGAAAACTAAGATTTGTATGCAATCTTTGAATTTATACGTCAACGGATAGACACAGGATAGACGTTTGTGTGTAAACGTAGGCACCAGTGTCTTCAATATTTGATGTTTTGTCTATTAATTAAAATAAGTAAGCCGATGTCATGCATCCTATTTTTTTGGTTTATAAAATATATAATTAAATCAAAATCTTCCGTATAAAATTAAAGAGCGTTTGTTAACTTGAGTATTATTTCTTATATATACATTGCAAGCCTTTTCAATTAAGTGGATATATTCACCACTAAAATCTCTCACTCTTTCTCTCAATCACACATATATTACATCAAGTAAAAAGTAACTACTTCAATTGCAAGGGTGTCTCGGAAATGGTCTGAGATTTCATACTGACTTCGAAATAAGACACTAAGCAATTTTGACGAACTAACATTTACTGGTCAATAAATATATTATTTACTATAAACCCATTGAATTATTTAAACAACATTCACAGCTCTACCAATATGTCTCGCTTATTTCAAGCATAATAGTTAAAGAACTGTTCAGCTTTGAAGTTTTCTAAACATATTGCAATATTTGACGCCTCTTGTTCTGTGTTGCTGAATTATCAAATAAATTATAAATCCATTTAAGTAAAAAGAATTCTTTGAACTTCTGTCAGGGACTGTTGTTTTTTTCTCTAGCTAATATTCATATAAATGATGTTATTTAAATGATTGGCCTATAATTAATCCAGGAATTGAGGATTTCGTGACTTTTTAAATGATGTGGCCAAACGATTTCCCTCCAGATTTTTTTTAAAGCAAGATAATAAACGTTATCCATGTCAAGTTAAAGTTCAGTTAATTCATTGTTTAATTTGGAGGTACAAACTAAATTAGCTTGTTTATGTGCGTGCGTGTATGTGGGTGTATTTGTGTGTACCTAATGAGAAGTGTATTATTTCGCTCTGTTAACCAGGCTAGATGCCATTGCCACACAATCATAGCAGCACAGTTGTATTCTACAGAGGACAGCAATGTATGATCTACATAGCAAAGGAAAAGATACCTACCTTCTCACTTCAATTAGGAACGTTTATACATATACGAACCACATAAGTTCGCCCTGTATTTGGCGTTTCCCTAAGGTGAGATTAAAACCTCCATCAAATTATACTAAAATACTTAATATATTTAACCAGTCATTGACCAGCGTCTATAGTAAAGTTGAAACAGTCCATTAAACGTATATTTAAGAAGCCTTTTGAACCAGCAAAGCTAACAATTAAATAAATGGTATTTAAATATAAAAAGCACAACAAGGACAAAATACAGAAATACTTGTAACTTGAACAAATTTTCTATCAAGAATAATAACAGATATCTTAAGAAAATCTAAACGAAATTACTGGAAACAATAGCCAAATGGACAATAAACAACATTACTAGAAACAGTAAGTCAAAAGAAAAACGGTACAAAGTATCTTGGACAAGATTACGATATAAGTATTGCCTTCTTGGTTGTTAAACCAACAAGCCAATAATAACTAAAGAGAATAACATCCCCAAATAAATAAAGCACACACACACACACAACATTACTAAACAGTATAGTAAAAATAGTTTTTAAAACAATTGATAAATAACTGTGAAAAATAAAACATACCTACATGCAGATACGGACATGTGTTAGTAAATGGGATTGACATGATGATGTTGACACATATCGGTTATTGAGGAAACAGCACTTCATGGAATGAAAGCCCTGACAATAGATTTCTATATACACCATTTAACTTGGGATGTTTAACTTGCCTTCGTCCATGTCCAGTTCTGCTCCTCAGAGTGTACCTCTTGGCAACAAGTGAAAGACGAGAATGTTACTGGACCACACTCGTCACATTATCTCTTATTCAGTACGTATGACAACGGGTAAAGATTGACTGCTGGGAACCATTCCAGGATGATGGCACTGCTACCGGTCAAAGTTATTTTTCACTGGACCCACCCCAAAGGATCTTCCTACGTTCGCATCCTTCCTTCATGATGCGAACGTCTGTACAATATTCAGTTTATTCACTTTCCTCTGGAAACAAGAAAGATCATAGTCCTACGCAACTTCCTGGATTTCACAGCAAAACGTCCTGTTTGCATCATGCCAGCCTAAAATAACACAGTCTAGAGATGAACCGTTGTAACGTTGTTCCACCTGTTCTAGCCTACACTTCAATTCCCATCATTCATTTCAGGTGTCTTTTGAGGTAGCAGGCTGTTGCATGAAGAACATTTTAAGGACCGCCCATACATCCACTACCCAGTTGATGATACCAAACTCAATTGCATAGATGATATGAAACTTCATCGCACTCATTACAACTGTGCTGGTACTCCTGGACATGTAAGCAAGCATACATGAAACAAGAATAAAATCCCTGAAAGCCGATCTCCACAAAAAGTTTGCGACACTCTTAGCCATTGCTTTGTCAGTCAGACCTTGTACGTTTCTTGTTTCTGTTCACTCAATTTTGATTTAGAGGTAATGAGAAAGATGTTCTTTATCTTCTTATGACACTAGCGGCGACGTGGAAATACAAATCACTTTTGTTAACTCATACTATGAATCTAAGTCCGGTAGAACACACCAGCGCAACATTTAGTTTGTCACCAAGTACACTGGGCAAGACGTAAGAGCACTCGTCCAGCACATGATGTACTGAACCGAAATCCCCGCAGAGGCATTGTGAACAGAAGATGAAATCAAATCGTGCGTGGAGCGCACAAGGAAAACAACTGGAAATTGTTCATCCACCAAATTTCATTCTATAGTAGTGAGCGTTTCCCAGTTGACTCATGACTTTAACTTCCCCACTACAATTCTCCATTCGCCTCAGATCTATAACAATTAACTTTCTTTTGCTATGTTCGTATCACTTAAATCAAAACCGTGGCTTTTGCATCTGCCCATGGCCACTTCAGTTCGTCTGCGTTGTTCTGATTATTTCAACAATATAAAGTCGCAGATTAATACAGTCACACGGAATTCATTGACAGGGGAATTCATTTCCTAATATAAACTCCAATCGTTCGGTCCAAATCCGTGAAATCCTCCAGAGACACCTCACACGCTTGCAATGGCCACTTCTTCCGGTTTAGGAGACCGATTTAATACACACATACTTTCAATAGGTAGTTTAGGGTAACTTATCTATTTTTATCTGGCGAACCTTAATCTGACAATGGATATATTCCAAGAAATACGTCAATACGAAAAAGGACAGTCTTTTGTAATAAAAGTATCTTACTACTGACGAACTTAAATGTTACCCTCGTCCAAGATACATACATTTCCAAACATGTTAGAATTCGCTTAGTGCCAGGTATTCTGGTTGGTTTTAGCATTTATAAAGGTTTTTGCAGGTATTACGGATTTCAGGACAATTAGTTATTCCATAATCAATCCCATTGCTAATACAAAGAACAGCGGGCGTAATGCACATCGGAATAACAAGGAAAAAGTTACCATGGCTACGGTGAACCGCAATCATATTGATTCGAGAAAACACATTATCATCTTCATGACTATATAAAGCCTCCAAAAGAAACCAAGAACTATTTTTGTGATACTGTGAGATAAGTATTGGCAAAATGAAACCACAGCACTGGGATAAATTTTTCCTTCGGCCTCTAGGTGGATATTACGTCTGATATTAAACTGGCTTGTTCAGAGAAGTTTTATAGACCAGGAAAGCCTGCCTCCTGCACTGATCAATCGGAGTAGCCATTCGATAACATGAAAGTACTCCACCGTAAAATGCGAAAGAGGAATTTCTCTTCGGCCTCCATTACAAAAGGGAATAAAAGAAACACAATTCATTGATACAGTCAGCAGAATCAGTACGTAAATATTTTACTAAATATTTTAGTAAAAAACTGTTTTGTACTCAATTGCGGTGAAACTTTTTGTATTTAATAACCAATACAACTCTTGGTAAAGCACTACATCCGTTAACCAAATTGAAAAAAAATAGAAACAATTTTTTTCGCCAGTAATATTTTGTGCGTTTAATCGTGTGAAGGTTGTTAATTAGGTTTCTTTGAAATTTTAATGACGATTTTTCTGTGCTTTCATTAAGGTTTTTGATTTTCGTGCGCGCGCGAATACCCACCCCCCCAAAAAAAAACCTCAATGAAAGCACAGAAAAATTGCCTCACCTCCATACAAAGGACTAAAAGTAACGGTCCCGTTTACCACACAGTTACATTGTAAATAGAACCCCAATTGAACAAACTTAAAAAAACATTTCTAAAAACTAACAACTTCTAGGAAGATTGCTAGGGTATAACAGATTCTCTCTTTTTTTTACTTGGTTAACGGATGTAGATCTTTACCCAACTCTTAAAAGAGCCAATTTAGGGGATGCATAAATTATATGCAAGTGTTTCCAGAGAGAGACAGAAATTAGTAATCTAGAGCAGTGCTACTCAACGTGTGGTATCAGTGGTATCCGTGCCGGTATGCGAAACAAAGGCTGTCGGTACGCGGCTCGTTTCCACATATTTAATGGCCATATTACTAGATGACGTTTTGTCCACGTTTGGACATTATTTTACAATAGAGAAACTATATAAAGCTCCAATAACACTTAAATGAAACTGTCTTCTCAGCCATGAGTGACATCAAGACAAAATACAGAAACATAATGGATACCCATCCTCAATTGCGTGTGGCATTGTCTTCAATTGAATCAAGATGACAACTTTACTTTACTCATTATAATTTGTCATTTTTATTTTACTTATTAACATGTTTTTAGTATTTTTGCCGAAGGTTTGATGATTTAAAAAATTACTTGGAAAATAAATATAATTTTTTTAAAAACTGATAACTTTTATTATATTTATTATATTTTTTCGATAATGATTAACATTAATAGGGATGTTCAATTAATATTTTGAAAAATAATTTGGTACAAATATGCTACCGGTCCCTGACACATTGAAACATAACTTGACGGTCCGCGAGATCAGATATTTTGAGTAACGCGAACGCGAGTAAGGAGGAAGGAGACAGAAATTTTCCAAAAATACTGATCAAGCAAACAGATCAGAGAAATTACAGAAAGAAAGTGGAGGACAATCCAATGCTAGAGAAAAGAAAGGAGGTGGGCGCAGATCCGGTTTAACACACCTGATGCAAAACGATGTGTAAAATCGATGAGCCATACCACATGTCAAACAAAATATTGAATAAACGAAACTATTATTGGTGTACGAATGTATAACTAACTCTTTATGTCAAAATTTATTTCCCAATCATTCTAATATCAAATGGCAAGGCTATCATTCGGTGCACGTTGCTAATCAGATATTGTTGTTCGAGTTTTGTGGTCATTTTATAGTTTCTCATCAAAGAACTGTGGAAGCAATAATATTCTTTTCTCTCTTACCATATTTACACAGAAATAGACACCTAACTCAGAGTAAAGATAAAACCCACGGCGGAATACCACAACCGGAAACAGTAATCATTTATTTCAATTACTTCAGAAATGATCTCTTTACATTCATTGGATCCAGAAATACGTTCTCTTGTACGTAAATAGGAAATGTTAACTAAAATAACTGCCCGTTCTATTTACAACAGTGAAAGGGTGTACTAATCCTGAACGCTATTCTCTCGAATGAGAGTGAATATGCGTTCGGAATTTGCTGTATACAACATAACGAAAGGAAAATCAGTTATTTTTACATAGTTTGTCTTTTCCTTTTTTGTGTTGTCGTAAACGATCCTCCCTTGTTCAGGATCCAAGTTGTCATTTTATACCCCCATCACTTCAACTTCCATATCCTGCGACAGAATTTATGGCCAGATTTGATCACAATACTATTCTTTTTTCTGGCATCCCTTTAAGAATACGCTTTTATTATTTAGTGTCTTGAATATTTTGGGTTACTTATTCTCTCGACTATGCACCAATCATCTGAATTCTTTAAACTTGTATTGAGGCAACTAGCTCAACTGATAGTTACAAGAAGTAATTAACTTACATATTGTTTCCAAACCAATGATCTGGGATTGTAAGCAAGTTTTATTTTTTTTAGGTTTATTGTTTATTTAAAAAGAATAGTGGCTGTATTCAAATTACATCCTTGTTGAGCAAACGAATTCAATCAAACATGAATTTTGCTCGAAAAACTGCTAACATGGCTTGCATTCTTTTCAACTATGTCTGTATAAAAAATAGCAAAGTTAAAGTATTGGAAATTAAATCTTCAATTCTATAATTGCTTAAGTTGAAACACTGGTATGGATGCAAAGAAATCGTTTCCAGAATGCATATCATTTCTTCAGCTAACTTATACCACAGGATTCTAAGAATAGATAGTTTGTCAAATGAACTTCAAAAACTCACATACAATTTAACAATCATTTTAATCCATCAATAGATATCTTTACCTCTTGAATCTGTTGGGTTCTTAGTCCTAAAACAGATTTCAAATGTCTTCTCTCCTAATCTTCTCTCCTAATCTAATCCACATAAAATCACGAAAAAGACTGGGCAAGAAAATTCCCGCCAAAAGAATAAAGTCAATGAATCTTCTGGATTAATTTTTCCATCAATAATTTCAAAGAGCCATTCGCCGCCGTATGTTTTTTCTCTCTCAATTCAACATAAAAGTCAGTCCTTAAGCCAAAAAATATGTCATTTCTATTGGATTCCACATTTCCACAGAGTAATTTCACATTTTCGGCAAACAGGATAAATTCTAAATTGCTATTTTCTATAATGGCAAAATCTATGACGGTGTTTAATGCAAATGACTCTCGTAGAATTGTTCATGAGAAACTCCAAGATGTAATAATATCTAATTTAGTTTCTTAAAAAATACACACATTTGGATCGATATTTCTTAATTTAAATGGATAAAATAAAAAACAAACATTTTAAAACAAGATTGTTTACTTGAGGATCAGATACAAATTTAGCATATTTTGTTGAGTATATAAACTCTATATGTATTTATATATGCTGAAATATACGAATCATAGTTCAAATGTATTTATAATATTTCTAACACAAACATCTGGATGATGTAAGGCTTTTGTTAATTTTGGGCTTCTCGACTTTCTTCCCATTCCTTGCAAATGAAAAGCAAAGATATTTTTTTTCATAATAATAATTATTATTTTTAATTAATGTTCATTACACTTATATTTATTTTAATTAAAAAACATATTTGCGCATAATTTGCTTTTCCCCCCAGTTCTTGTCCGAATTAAGTTTCGATTTTATTTTGATAAAAGCATTTTGAAAGTTTCTCTAAAAATTGGAAATCCTAAGCATTCGTTGCTTTGCATATAACATGACTGATTCTTTATTTTTTTAGAATGCGTATTAACTTTGAAAAAGAAAATTCATTCAGTAAAGTTTTAACCAGATTTTGTTCATGATTGAAGATAGGCTATAAAACGTACAACTATTTATTATGTAAAATAAAATGATTTGTGTTGAGGAGACTTTGGATAAGCAGAATTCATCATGGAGGAATTTGAAAACAACTTGGGTTAAACAAATCAGTCGCAATTGCAGTTAACAAAATCTCAAAAGGAAAGACGAGAAACAAAGCAAAGAAATAACAACATTGAAACTTTAAGTTGGATTCAAGAAGCGTTTAATTCTTTCTGAAAATTAAATTCAAAGCCATTGTGTCTTTGTTTCCGTAGGTATTTCATCAATTCTTTTACCTTTGTTGATATTAATAGAAAAAATTGGTTGTTTAACGCGCCTATAATTCAGCACTGATTCAATTTGTTGGCAAGAGAAAGTTCCAAGATATAATTATTATCCGCTCACTAATTCCAGAAGTGATTCGGAGAAACCTTCTCCAAGAATCCAACAACTCCTGCAGTTATGAATTCAGCATCTTTTTTTTATCTTCTTTCTTCTTTCCCTTATTATCCATTCGCGATTCTTTTGTTCTCTGCCAATTTCTTTCTTTTTTTTCCGCATTTTTTTCACTTTCTCTCTTTCCTTTCCCAAGAATCGTTTTTCTTCTTCAACTTTTGTTTTGCCTCTCATCGGTAGTTTTTTTTTACCAGCCTTCCCGCCAAATCTCTTTCATTTTTTCCCCTAGCCTTTCTCCTTCATTTCCTTCTCCCGCATTTGGCACTCTTTCTATTTTGATTCCTGTCTTATAGTCAGAAAGCCCTTCATTTATTCGAATTCCGTTTTTCATTCCCTTTCTCCCATTTCTCTTTTTAGTAGCACCCATCATCTCTCCTCTACCTTCAGAACTGGCAACTTTTTCACACCTTTGCTTCTCACCCATCCCCAATTCATCCCCCCCCCAAACTCATTACAAATCCTCTTCACCTCTTCGCGGCTTTTGTTTCTTCTCCCTCCCCCCCTTCTCTTGTCACTTGTTTTTCTTTTCTAATTCGCTCTCCCTCTCTCGCTTTTTATGACCTCCTCTTCCGCCTTCGTAGCTTTAGTCCCAACTCCACTTTGTTCGGTATTGTCTGTCTTTATTTTTATACACCCCCCCACCTCTACTCAACTATTTTTTTCTCTTATTCCAGCTTTCACGATTCATTCTTAGAGTCAGATTTTCTTTCTAGTCTTAACTCTTCATTTTTTGTCACTTTGCTGTTTTTTATTGTTCAAGCTCCCAGTTTTTGCTTTTTACTTCTGTTTTTCTTCGCCGCCCCCCCAGCCCTCCTTCCTACTCCCCCTTCCTGATTTCTTTTGCCTCTTCCTGTTTCCATCTCGTTACCTTCAACTTTCCACCCTGTTTTTTCATCCATCGTAACCTTTGTCCTCTGGATTATTCCCCTCTTCCGTCGCCCTTTGTTTTGGAAAATCTACTTTTATTTTAGAAGATCTGTTCATTCATCTTCAACCTCTTCTCATTTCTTCCACAGTTCTTTCCCGATTGTTCTTTTGGTTCTTTTAGCCTTCCTTATTTCTCTAGATTTTCATTATGACAGATGAAATAATTATCGTCGAGTGTGTTCACTCCAACGATACATAAACATTGAATGATTCATTTAGACTCTCAAATAATAATTGATAATTAATTTAAAATAATGAGAATTTCATTAGTCTATCCAGTTAGCGTGAACGTGTGACGCTTACATTTTTAAACGAATTAAAAAAAAACAATATGCTTGTTCAACTGAATTATATGTATTCGATTTGAAGAATGAAAAGTTAGCAATTGAGAGGCTCGATGTGCCCGACTTCACCAATTGATGGATTTAGGAAACTTACAAATCTACATGATCAGCATTTGAGAAATTTGCACCACGTAAAATCTTTCTTTAAGTAAACTCGCCGGCCATTAAGCTCGATGTAAGGTCACTTCCCTTGTATCAAATTAATATTATAATTATTAGCAAATAAATGAATAAGGGAAACTACTCTATAATTAGTATTTTTCCTAAAAAGGGAAAAACGGTTCCTTTCACTCTTGACCCCTAAAAAGAAAAAAAGAGTTTTCCCCCAATTTTGACCCCATGAAGGGAAAAAGGTCCCCCCTCAATTTTGACCCATAACAGAGATAAAACAGTTTCCCCTCGTTGTTTTCCCCTAAAAACGAAAGATGTTTCTCCTTAATTTTGACCCCTAAAACTGGAAAAGAGTCCCCCCTCACTTTTGAACCCCTAAAAGCGGAAATGCGTGATCAGAATACGTTAAAAATCATCTTCCAAAATGTGTTATCAGAATATGAGGTCAGGTAAAAAAAAAAATAACTTCCCCAAAAAGTGTTATCAGAACAATAAATTCTCCTATGATGCCATAAAATTCTCCCATAATGTTTTATTTCGACTTCATATCTAATGAACACAACATAAGGGTTTAGTTCCTCCTTATAGTTACATCGTAAAGTGACCCCCCCCCATCTAAAACATAATGAAACAGTGTAAAAAACAGTATAAAGGGTGTAGCGCTAAAAGAACTCTGCCTACCATGTGTCGTTTTTGCTGGCTTACGGTAACATGCACACATACATACATACATACATACATACATACATA
>VCCN01005374.1:798826-808994 GCA_006491835.1 Architeuthis dux | reverse complement strand
TGAGGAGGCGTATACATAATCTAGTTATATATATATATATATTTGGTTCTAGGTGGATGTTGGGGTGTACGATGGATTGATGTTTATCTACCCGTGTTTCTGTGGAGTTTGAGCGGTGCCTTCGCATTCTCTTACTTACTTTGATACTTAACAGATCACTACTTTAAAGCTGTTCATAGTTTAAATACATATTTTACGTCCTATCAATTTGTTTTATTAAATAGTGAGTGACCTCGTTTACGTGGAAGAGTTCATTGTTTCAAATGGTGGGTAGGAGATGTTTTTATCAGCAAAATTGCTACCTTTAAGTGGAAGAGTTCATTGTTACGGACAGAGAAACAGACAGAAAAGGGTACACTGTTCATTATATTGATACATTATCCTCCTTATCACCCTCTTTTCTTTAATATACCTACCTAAGATAAATTTTGACGCTACTGAGCTGTAATTTGTCAAATTCTTCACGTCATATTTTTACGGTAAAAAATATATATCAATGAAGGATTTTCAAATTTAATTTTATCTACACATAGTGCTTAAAAAAGATATGGTGCCGACTTAGAAGCTTCTATGTCTCTGCGTTTGTGTGAATGGTGAGTTTCTACCACATATTTTATAGCAACAACGACCGAATTCCCCCTCTCCTTCCATTGGATTTGCGGGGCAATGGTAATAGCTTAAATATAATAAATACTGTAGCATTCTACATCCAAATAGCAAGGTATCCTGTCAGTAACTTTTATCGGCAAGTTTGGAATTCTTTCCATCATAAAAGGATTATTTCTTCAAGTATACAAAATATGTTCTTGTGATAAAATGTATTCCATGAACAAATATTAACAACTTCATTGTATTTATATATTTTCCTTTTATTTGTATACAAAATCTAAAACTTTGCGTTTTATTAAGAAAAGCCGAAACGAAACGTATTTCCTTGAAACAGCTGACTTGGAACTAATTTTCTAAGTTAGTCGCATTCGTTACGTGTGAAAATGCCCTCCTGTCTTGCTAGAAGCAGTTAGTGTAGGGTTATCAAGTTCCGAGATAAGAAGAATATAATCAACTATAGGTAAAGTTGTGTCTATTTCATTCCTGGTCATTATGAGTTTTTGTTGGTGGTATATGTTATGGCGAATATTGCAATCCACGATGCCTGCGAGCTATTCAATAGATCCCATTTCCGTGATTAGTGAGGCACACGAGGAAATGATGCCAATACGAAAAGAAGGAAATGATAACCAGAAAAAGAAGTTGAGTGGGAAAAAAAACGGCAAATGCTTGGACGCAAGGATGTCTCAAGAAAAATGAAAGGTTTTCAGCCGTCCGAATGGTCAGACCAGCACCAGGCTTATCTGTGTGTATACTTATATGTGTGTATACTTATATGTGTGTATCTTTATATGTGTGTATACTTCAGCCAGTTCAAACAGAATGCATAAAAAATAATAAATAAATGAATGAATAAATAGAACAAAAACAAACAAAAAAGGAAAAAAAGGTAAAAATGCTGGCGAAGGTATGTCACATAATTACATCATTAAAAACTCTTCCAAGACAGGTCTGGTTAGTCACTCAATAGAAACCGTCACGTGACCAACGTATTTTCCCAGCATGTCGTGTTGGGGTAGAACAATTAAAAAATTGGAAAAAGGGGTGATCAATGAATAAGTGACTTTTGTTGGGTAGTGATCACTAAAAAGCATGAATGCTGCCGGAAACAAACTAAGGGACCAATTTATCATAATCTTACATTGTAAACTGAACCCCCCTAAAATTTGCAGCCCTCTAGCTCCATTGGTGCGGCTTGTACGCGCGATACATATATACATACATAGCCAGCCAGACCAGCTAAAAAACTGAAGAAACATATGTTGACAGTTTTGGTTGACAGTTTCTAATAGCAAGAGTTTTTTTTACAAAGAATCATTTCCTATTTTGGCAGAAGCAAATGAGTCAATGTTATGAAAACAGTTATAAGCAGATCGTAGTTTGCCTAACTCCATTGAGGATTTGCTACGAAAGGGAGTAACGTCTTGAAACAATTTCTAATCATGTAGCAATAAAAGAGATTACACACCTGCTAGACTAAGATCTATAGGCAACCAGATTTTATACCGCTATTTTCTAGGGCATGATATGATCAGTCAGTCGAATTCATTGATGGAAGGTAAAAAAAAAAGAATATGGGAGAATATTGAAAACTTGAAAATATCAACATGCATAATTAAACAAAATGAATTATTGTTGTTTTTAAAACTTAGGTTGCCTGCCGTGGAGCAAGTGAGTCAATGAAGGCGCTTGAGTTCCATCTTCAATAATTCCTATAAACCAGTGGTCCCCAACCATCGGGACCCGGACACGTACTGGACCCTGCATGCATGTCCTAGCGAGCTGCGAGGAAACGATATGATTTGGTGATATGAAATGATACTAGCTGCACCCAGTGTTGCCAGTTTAGAATTAGCAGTGCAAAACGCGCTAAATTAGCGCGTTTCCGCCTAAAACATTCTGGCCCTTTTTGACGATTTTCTGGCTATTTTTTAGCGCTTTTTGACAGTCAAACTAGCGCGAAAATATTTGTTGAGTTGGCAACACTGGCTGCCCCGCTCTAGTTTTAATGATCATTTTTGTAAGAGAATAACACTTTTAGAAAAGAAATTGAGTGTATTAGTCACTTATAAGTGACATAGTTGATTTATCACCTATATTCTGGTCGTGATTAACCTTAGTGGCTGTCAGGGACAACTGTTTTTAGATCGATTTTCCTATCAGCAATGGATATAATATGATATCGAGGACATAATTAGTTGAATTTATTTACCATACATAGTTGATTGCCATTTGGATAATACAGGCAAGTAATTGAAAATTCAAGATGACCGCCATGACTGGTATGAAAATTGTAATTGCGCCACCACTACCACCATCACGCCCCCATCACCACCATCACCATGACCAGTATCATCAGCCCCATCTACACAGTGATGGTAGTTGTGGTGTTGACACCAGCATCTGAGCCCCCACGTGGTGGTCATCTTGGAGTGTGAGATAGAAGGTAGCTTCTGTGCAATTTTAAAGTTCCAAATTCGAATTCTGAATCATAAAAAAATGTATGATTTGACACTGAGATCATCCATATCAGGCTAGTTTACGAAATATTTGTTGCAATTACAATTTTCATACCAGTCATGGCAGCCATCTCGAATTTTCAATGACTGCGGCATAATCACCTGTTAACCAATCAGATTCTTGAAATCATGAAGAATTCTTGATTAATTAGAAAAGAAAAGTAGATGTAATGTTTTTAAAACACAACAATCCGCTTTATTTTCTTTCTCTTCTTTACAGATAGGATTATAGAGATGGACAAAGAGTCACATATAAAGTTCTTACATATAAAAGAATGTTAGTTTTGCAAAAAAGAGTGTGTGGGGAGCCCCGGCCTCGTGGATTAAGATTAAGCCGTAATTTTATACTGTTTGAAAATCAACAATGGATGGGCTTCATTAAAAACAACGCAATGTCTTCTTTTTGATGTCGATCATTCAAATGTCCGGGAATATTTCAACTCCTTAACAATGAAAAGAAATTGATAGCTTCCTTGTGAATGACGGATATAGCCGTCACAACACAATCAACACTTTGATTACTTCTATCTCGCATGTTGGATAAGTCGATTTGTGCCGAATATGTGTCTCTAACATTCTGAACATTAGTTGTAACGGGCAATTACATAATTGTTTACATATTTATATTATAGCTTAGGTTTAGCTTTTACTTTAGTTGAGTTTGATATGCACCCCTGTTTGCATATTTTTCCGCCCTGTTTTTGTATTTACATGTCACGTGCCCGCTGAACAACCGCGTTGTTGAGTTAATCGATGAAGAAGCTAGCGTGTCGAAGTGGACATATTTAATGAACATGAGCGTTTATATTTTACTCATAATAAACGTATCAATTATTTAATCTGAGTAGCTTGTTAAACAAGACACGTTCAGTTTTCTCGTTACGGTGATCTTGACATAGGCTGTCAGTTCGTGTTGGTATTGTTTTGATTGATCTTTACATTCATATAACTTTACATATAACTTAACTTTATCTTTATTAACTGTTAACTTGAGGTTGTTTTGAATCATCTTTACATTTATCGACTGTTACTTTAGGAATCATTATAAATCTCCAACACATTTGTAACTGTATGTAGAGGTTTCAGGTGATTTTTTAAGAATTCTGATATAGTTAGCTATCGGATAGAGTTTAGCAAATGTTTCAATGAGTGGTCGATGAGATCTGTAGCACTAATATTGACTGAGTTATGATAATTTGAAGTCGTGGAATTTACCTTGTTTTGGGGGCGCGTCTTCTCGCACTTTTTTATAACCCATTAAAACAAATCCCTGTACCAAAATTATAATCAACTGTTGGATCTATGGGTGATGTGTCTTCGTGAGAAATTGACAGCGGATGCTAAAGCGAGAATCATGGGTTGCAATTTACAAATGCGAAAAGTTTCATTTTATTTTGGTATTTCACTCGGACAGAGTTTATATTTATTAACAGACAACTTGTCTAAAACTTGAAAAGATGGCAGCTATTAGTGGACAACGGCTTGCTAACCTAACTGTTCAGACATTTGAAGGGATACGAAGTGATTCTTCCTTGAAATTGTTCTTTGAAACTGTAGTTGCGAAATTAAAACAAAACACCCATTAGTGGAAGAGCCCTCTAATGTCAAGAAAGCGAAACAAACCAAATTATTCGACAATGATGATTGTGAAGGTGCTTCTGCTTGCGACCCTGTGAGTGTTGAAGATCACTATAAAATAATTTCGTTCGATTAAGGTAGGATTTGACTAACCAAGTTTCAAAACCTTTGCAATGTTGTAAAATCTTCTTCTCAATGCCATTCATAGCAAGCAAATACGGTGATGAGCTGTATCACACACAAGAGATCTATGGAAGCGATATCAATGTTAATGTATTGGAACCAGAATTTGAGATCTTGAAAACAATATTTCAAGGCGTCAAGACATCTATGAGCTAAGAGCTACAACGAGCTACAAAAAGAAGAAAAATGACTCATCCCAAACACCATTCTGCTATGTAAACTGCTACTCGTCAATCCTGCCACAACTGCATCACCGGAGTGATCATTTTCACTGGAAGGTAGGGTTAAGACATGGTTACAATCGAGTACGTCACAGAAGAGGTTCAATTATCTGTCTATATTGAGCAATGAGCAGCTATAAAGAATTAACGGACGATCTTGACCTTTTAAAAGTTGCAAATGATTTCCTTGCACTTCACGAGGAGAAGTTCTCCACGTTTGGTAAATTTAATGAATCGGATTTTCAAACCTGATGAAAGTTTATATTGTAGTTTTATTTTTGTTTTGTTAATGAGCTATTTATGTTGAAGAAATCAGAAATCGAAGGGTATTATGAACATGATGCAATTCATGATGTTCAAAATATCTCCGATTTCTGATATTAATGAATGTCAAAACATAACAATATAAAATTCATTAAATGCATTTTCCGGCAATCTAGAGGAGTTAATTCTTTAAAAATTTCCCGGCAAGCACTAACTTTGTGCCCCATCCACTTTTAAAACCGCGTTGTGGGCCCTGGTATCATATTATATCCATCGCTGATATGAAAATTGATCTAAAAACAGTTTTTTTTTAAATTTTAAATGGCTTCCATGGGCGATATATTGAAAATTCATGATGGCTCCATATCCAAATTTGTTTGGAATGCCTTTGGCTATAAGTGTACCAACTTTTATGCTTCCATCACAAAATGCACAATTATTTGGCTAAGCGGCCCCACTAATTAGTAGTTCCGTTATTCTAGAAATCGGTTATCCCCACCAGGATTAATGATAATGTCTTTACTTCTTAACAATATCTGCCGTAAGCTCTCCAAATCTCGTCTTCTTGATTAACCAATTTGTTCCCTCAGAAAAATGTTATGATATATTAACCAAAAATATTTCGATGTCAATTCATTCCATCATAATGTATCAAAGAAAGAACAAAAACATATTTTTAAAAAGTCGAAGACCGCCATAGAAACGAATCGTGTAAAATCATCAGGAAAGAATTATCAGACGATTCTTTTCTTGGATTTCATAATAAAAGCAGTCAAGTGCTTCGTATTAAGTGTTAGTTTTATGACTCTCAAGCCGGAAAAAAAGTCACGAGAAATCAAATTAATTATCCGGCAAAAAAATTATTAAAAAATATAATTATTAATATAATTCAATTTTCTTCGTGAAATAATGTTGTGTTCAAAGGCAAGATATGGTTTTATATAAACAATTATATATAAACAAAATAATATAATTAATTTACACATCATTTATACGTTATCTTTTCATTCAGCAGGTTCATTAATCAAGTTCCTAAGTTTACTTATTCAATAATTTAAAATGTTTTCATACAAGAAACTATACTAACCAAAGAAATTGCAACATGTAAACAAATACTGAACCTTTTATGCTTTAATGTTCTAAAAGGATTTCTAAAACGTTAAATGCTGAATTGTACATTTTTCTCATATTGTCAGTTTTTTGTTTTGTTTTTGTTTTGTTTTATCGACATACGCCAAGGATATTTACTAAGTGTGTAATATAAATGCGCAAATATTGACATGTCTTCCCAACTAAACATCTAGCCTGGTTTCCCATCCTCTGATGTATCACCTCATTATTTGAATGGACATCATGCCCTGGGGAGCTAAACTTCCCTTCACTTTCCCGCCTAGTCTCTACTGAACACTACGGTTTTCCTTGATATACCAATTTGCTACGAGCTCTCGTCTTCCTACTAGCTTTTTATTTTATGCGATGGTTAGAATCAGGACAGTGACCTTAAATATACTACGGAATATCGAAAGCAGTAGTATGTTTCCCTCGAAAATGTGTTATCTCTTTAATATTATTATTATTATATTTCACTCCTTGAGTGTTCACACCAGTATTAACTAGTGTCTTACACTGGGGATCAAGTGACAGTGAGAGTCATCAATACTCCAGCACCCTCCTTAGTATTCCAGCTATTTTCAGCAATGGTGTTGACTGGATTGTCTTCTATTTTGTGCTTGGCTCTTTGGGACTGTTTCAAGCGCTCCAATAATGATGGACACAACTGTCACCTTCATGTTCCACAAGTTTTTCAGTTCTCTTGCTAGGTCTGGATATTCGTCCAGCTTTTCATTCTCTTTCAATTTTGCCTGGTGGTCTGTTGGATCAACGAAATCCACTGACAAATTTTCTTCTCGTTATTTAGGAGGATGACTGGATCTGATCTTCTGGCTTAGATCGTGATCCATTTCAATCTCAAAGTCCCAAATAATTTTATGTTTTTATTCTCTAGGACAGCTTCTGGTTTGTGCATATCTCCTAGGTTTGTATGATCAAATCTTAGTAGTTGGCACAGTTCTCAGTTGGTCGCCTTTCCAACCTTGTCGTGTGTATTTGTGTACTCTTTATGAGCCAATTTGCTGCATTCGCTTATTATATGGTTGACAGTCTCATCTCTGTCTCTACATATTCTGCATTTGCTATTTTCGTGTGTCTTGTTTATAAAACACAGGAGAATAGCAAATGCATATTATGTAGAGATAGAGAGGAGACAATCAACAATATAATAAGCGAATGCAGCGCGTTAGTTCACAAATACATGCATTTTGTTGTACAAAAATAGGCATTTGTAACTACGATTCGACCATACATACCAATGGTATATACACAAACCAGAAACTGTTTTAATGTAAAACACAACATTCTCTGGGACCTTCAGATTCAAACGAATCATCCAATCCAGGCCGGAAAACCGGATCTAATTATCGTGAACTAAGTGTGAAAAAACGTGTCAGATAATAAAATTTCGCTGTTCCAACAGACCATGAGGTAAAATTGAATGAGAGCACAAAGCTGGATAAGTATCTGAAGCTCGTCTGAGAACGGAAGAAATTATGAAAGATGAAGGTGACAGTTGTGCCAATCGTTGTTGGAGTGCTGGGCACGACCCCGAAAAGCCTAGCGAAAAGAGTGGGGTAACAGGATCTGGTAATTTATCTAGCTTCTCTTTCGATTTCATTTCGGAAATAGCCACATCAACTCGCTTTCTTTGTTTATGTTGACTTGGTCTAGTTGACTGGCTTATGGTTTGTGCTTTATACCACTGGTCTGCATGGTCAAATCCTAGTCGTTTGTACAATTCCCAGTGGATTAACGTTTCTACCCAATCACGCCTATTTTGATATTACTTCTGAGCTAATTTGCTACATTCACTAACACTGATGAGCCAAAACATTATGACTACCCGCCTAATAAGGTGTTATTCCTCTAGCAAAACAACTCTTACCTGATCAGAACTTAACAGAAGCTCTAAAGTTTCACTCTTATATCTGATGGCAAGATATTAACTGCAGGTCCTTTAATTGCTGAAGCGGAGTTACCAAGCGGTGATTTTGCAGAGCGAACTTGTTGGTGGAACACATCTAATAAAGGATTGAGATCTGAGGAGTTTGATGACCAGTGCAACACAATGAAGTCTCCTTCATGTTCCTGAAACTTCCTGTTCCCGTACAATCAATTGCTCGTGTAGTCAAGCTTTATTACACTAAATTTAAGTAATTATTAAAAGAACTATTGGTGTTTTACTAAGAACTTATTACATCTGGTTTGTTATATTGTCGCGGTAAACAAATGCCGAACTGCTAAATGATAAATGAAGAAGTGTAGACTGATGAGATTCTAAAATTATTCATTTATCTACGAAACCTCCAGTATCTTCTGTAAAACGATAGAGTGCTGTATTGGGAGAAGTTAATTTAAACAAATGTTACAGTAGCCAAAGAAACAATTAGAAAATATTGGCACGAACAACAGGAACAACAACAATAAGAACAATAATTAATACTGCAAACGAAATGAATAAACAGAACAACAAACAAAAAGAATGGTGTTGAAAGAAAACACCATTCTTTTTGTTTGTTTGTTGTTCTGCCTTTTAATACAGCTTTAAAATGGAGGGAATAATATTGATGAGAAACGAAAATGAAGAAAGAAATCAGACGTCAAATAAATTCCAATGTAAACATTAATGCCATTTAAGGTCGGAAAATGCTTTCAATGTTATCAATGAATTCGGTTAGGCCTTTGATACTGTTGATAGTGTGAGGTATTTCTAACACAAATATGGCGCATTCCCTAGAGCCTTTCTTGGTTGTTTGTTAATGTTTAGGGGCGGCGAGGACGGTGAGATTCGCTTCCAGTGTAACGCCCGAGGCGGTTACAAAAAAGCTGTGTGTCTTCTTTTTACAAATCAGCCTTCGATGAGCTTTCGAGGCCGTTGACTATCATCAGGAGAAGGAACTCGTTGGAACTCGATGGTTGACGGGTGGAACAAATCCCACACATGCTCATCTCTTTACTTCTCCCTCTCCTTCTCGTTTTTCTCTTCGTCGTTTATTGTGAACAGAATGAATCATGCGTCCAGGGAGCGGCCAACAACTAAAGATTTGAGAAAAGAACGGATGGAAGATGTCTTTGATGTTTTTGTCGATGCTGGCCGAGTTCTAACGACTGGCAGCAGCAGGAGAGTTCATAGCATCGCCCAAGGCAGATTTTGCTAGTTGGGCTGATTAGATGCCCACTTAACATACTATGGAAACCTTGAATAGCCAAAGGAGATATTATACATTTTAAGCGGAAAACCTGTGGCTAGCAAAAATAACAGTGGATATGCAATATTTCATATGCTTTGAAATCGCATTTCATCATGTGGAGAGGTTTGCATTTTAATGAGGAAGATCACTCTTAATAAATCTAGACATAATTGTTAGATTATTTCATTGGATGTTACCCTAATTCAGAAAGGAAACTGAACTTCCTGGGGGCCGAAGTATTGGCATAAAAACCGGCTAAAAATCAACCCTCATCTTACAAAATAGATTGCACTAAATTCAAAATACTAGACTAAATACGCGCCCTAACGGTATTAACAGTATTAATTGCTGTCAAAAGAAGAGAATTAATAAAATAGATAAATGGAAATCAGTTTATTTTGAATTTGTTTTTAAAAAGTTTAATAGCACTCTTTCTTTACACTGTTAAAAAAGGTGGGTTAATGTTAAAAAGTGTGGTTAATGTGCGGGG
>VCCN01005374.1:741184-763866 GCA_006491835.1 Architeuthis dux | reverse complement strand
GTCGATCGGAAAATAAAGAATAAGCCTTAGGTGGGATTTGAATCCACACCATTATGGTGAAGGATGGGTTTAAAGATGTCATTTGGACTTCTGCCTGTTGGTTGAGTATTGGTAGCTCAATTGGTAGAGCAGACAGTCATAAACTATGTCTCCCTCCATAAGGGTGTGGGTTCAAATCCCTCCTAAGATGTATTCTTTATGTTTCGATCGATGATGTTTGCTCACTGCCAGAGGGTCATCGGTCTGAACAAAAAGTTGCAATAAAAAACAACTAATAAATTAAGATGAAGGTAAAAAGCGACTAATCAAATTAGGATGAAGGTAATAAAATAAAACAAATAAAAATAATGATTTCTATAATCATTTGTGAATATCGCAGAGGTAAACACTGAGTCTATATTCTTAGTGAAAATTAAAAGAGGTTCAACATGTGAAAGTGATGGACGATAGAAGAATACCTTTAAGAGGCCAAGTAAAATAGAATACTTGTAAAAGACTAAGTAGAATAAAATACTTGTAAGAGGCCAAGTAAAATAGAATACTTGTAAAAGACTAAGTAGAATAAAATACTTGTAAGAGGCCAATTAAAATAGAATACTTGTAAGAGGCCAAGTAAAATAGAATACTTGTAAAAGGCTAAGTAGAATAAAATACTTGTAAGAGGCCAAGTAAAATAAAGAGAGAAAAAGCAAAGACCATGAAAAAAATGTTACCAACGGGAGTTCTGCGTTTCTGCAATCAATAAAGCATAAAGGAAGGATAGAGTTTTTTTAATTGTTTTTATAATAATTGCTACATTCGCTTATTAATTAGTAAAACTATTTACAGAAGAAAATATAATCTTGACTCAAAACTTTAAAGAAAGGATTATCTTGTATGAAAAGTTGTGTATATCGATTTGACGGTCGTGTTTCAAAATATAACATCACATATTTGAATAGGTTACTTCTTTAAAATATGTGTCCAACAATAAATTGAAATGAAAATATGGGTGCAAGACATTAAAAGGACATAAAATCTGATGCTGAAAGACAAATATTAGAACAACAAAGACAAATGTAAATTATTTGGAAACTCAAAGAAATGAATGGGAAATTAGTACTTAGATCTTTTCAGTGTGCTGAAACTTCGAGAAAAAAGATATTATCCCACTCACTAAAATTCACTTGATTAAAACATGTAGTGGTTGTTATTTACATGTAGAAAACTCTACACTGTTAGCCATTTTAATAAATATATGCATAGGTAATGAGAAGAGAAATTAATATCATACAACATTGATTTTATAAATGTAATCATTAATATTTTTGTCAAAAACCCATGAAATAAAACCACGTTATGTGTATTATGTGTGGATATACCACATACATGTATGTATGTATGTATGTATGTATGTATGGATGGATGGATTGATGGATGTATGTATGGATGGATGCACTTTTGTGTATAAACATTGTTTTTTTTAAATTTTATATCAATAAAAGAAAAATAACATTCAGTTTAATATGACACAAATATTTTCTTATATTTAAATGCAGAATTTTCTTCTGTTGCAATGATAGTTGCAAAACACCTGGTAACAAAGTTTTACATCAGAATCTTTCACAGATAACATATATACATTCTGTGTAAATACAATAAAGCTGTTCCCAGATGATATGGTGTATTTATTACATATGATAACTTAAAAATTTCTTTTAAAATAAGAAGCCAATTTTGAAATATATTTATTTCCCATTCATATTTGATTAACATTTTTTAAAAAATAACTTTAATAAAAATGTGCATTATGTATATTTAGAACATTTATTTAGAACATTTATTTAGAACATTTATTTTGGTGTGAAAAAGTATACAATTTGTATATACAAGCAAACATCATAACAATCATATTTATACAAACTATCTAGGGCCTTAAACATTTGCGGTGGTGTAATAAACACCATAGTTCTTTTAAAAATCATTTACATCTGTTGATAGCAATACATATAATCTATTCCATAGTCCCTCCAAGTAATGAAGTAATATGTTTTGATAAGTATAGTTTTAATTACCTATGATAAACAAATATAGGTGCATATTTATTACAAAAAATAATTAAATACGAAACTTATACCACAGTTATTAATAAACATTTCATCAAATCTATTACCAACATTAAGTAAATAATGTTTGTCATATTTTCCAATAACAGTTTTTCAAAGTTAATTTTAAATATCAATATCTTTAAAAATCAATATTTAAGAACAATATTTAATCTTTTGTGCGCAAAATAATTATTAAAATTGCTCAGCTTAAATCAATACTTTGCTCGATAAAACTTTATTATAATCTGCATAAATTAATAAAAAATGACAATTTTATTAAATTGATTGTGTTAATCCTAAATTGAAGGCAGAAATTTTCGACAGTATTATAAATCTATTATTATTTTAATTTTAGGTGAATATTTTTGTAATTGATAATATGTTATAGACAGAAAAAGAAAGAATAAACTTGGAAAAAACAGCCGTTATTTAAAGAAACTTAACCGGAATATTGTAATTTCAGAGCAGTTTTTACAGTGAAGCAAACTAGCACTTCTTAATTATCTCCCTTTGATACGTCAACTTTTTAAGCATTTTACACATCTCGCCTGGAGAAACAAATCTGTTTCCAAACTTTCATTTGAATAACGCAATATTCGGACCGTTTCGAAATGTTAGCATTTAGAACAAAGCCACAGTTTATTATTTTTCTTCATCACATTCATTTTTATTTAAAAAATTATAAAATGAAACAAAAGAATTTTTTATATAAAATTTAAGAATTTATTTGCAAATTTGTATTTCAGTACATTTGTAAACAAATTTGGTAAGAACTACTAACCTTCCACTGTTTAATGCAATCCTTTGTAGAAGTGACAAAAAATTCAAACTTTTCGTACCATTTAACAAAGTATTTTACACTTATATATAAATATTCTCTAAAAGAAATACACGTTGAATAAAGAATGGTGTTAGTTAAGGTGATTGTTTTTTTCTTGACGAGTTTCTCTGTTTATTACTTATTTTATTTTATTTTTGGGGGTAGACAAAGTCAACTTTTAAACTAAAATAATTGCTTCAGCTTGTCCAGATCGGACCATGATTACAGAATTAAAACTGGGAAATAAATTCTTTGTTGATTTGTACAAGCTGAGTAGAGGTTATTCAATTGTCGAACTAAAGAAAAAAAGATTTTTTTTCTTTTTGGAATCATGCCGTGTTCTTGTTATATTTTGGTAAAAGCCATAAGGGAAACAGTTGGAGGGGGTTGCTTTATGTTTATAATCATCAATGGCATTACTGGTAGCAGGGAGAAGCAGAAGAAGAAGAAGAAAACTGAAAGGAAGCAAATGGTCAGACTTCTGCCCCTCTCTTCTTACGTCTACAGTTCTACTGATGTGGCTTTTGCAAATGCTTCTGTTCGACAAATGGAAAAATATGACAAAATCGCTAACATACATTGTCAATGCAAATTTGTTTTATTCCTTTTGTTTCCGACAATTTTTCTATTCACGAATTTCTTTTCAATTTTTATGCTTTTTTTCATCACTTTTCCTTCTTTATTTACTCATTATTTTTCCTTGAAAAAACCTTGCTGATCGTAACGCCTTTTATATGATGTTGCTTTTCAGCCAGCCAAAAAGCAATACAACTGGGGAGAGAAAAGAAAGACGGCTGTATACTCATTTATTTCTTTTAGAGCGTGATTTAAAAAAAAACTCGAGTAGTGTACAGTCAATTAACGATGGAGTTTTCCTTTCTTGGGAATCGCTCCTTCAAAATACTACAGTCGAGATGATGGTGGCACAAGTCAGATGAACCCAGTTCCCAGGAGTGTTGAACGCTTATGTTCCCTGCAGATATTTTTCTCTCGATTTCTTTTTCCGTAGTTCTTCTGCCGAACCCTTCAGCGCGTCGGTTAGGTTTCTTGTATTGAATTGGAACACGAGTCGGAAAAGAGAGACAAGGTCTGACGAGTTGAATTGGGTTGGAACATGGCGGTGTTCCGCAGGTGTCTTTAAGCCAGTGTAAAACGTATGCTACTTGTTCTTACAGATTTGCTATATCCACTTGAATTGGAGTTGTTGGGACAAACGGCATCATGCCTCGCTTTATTTTGGAACATACGCCACGTGCAGTCTCGCACCACCGTTATAAACTCTATTCACAAGTTGGTCGAAGATATGGAAAAAAAAGCGAGGCTAAATTACGGCTTTGGATTTGGAGCTGGCGTGCATACAATTTCTAACACTCCCGCCGGTTTTGAGCCCCATTAAAATGCATCTTTTCCAGCTGTTCGCACAACGTTATTTTATTTTTTCTATTTCTTATATTCAAGCCCTTTCATTACTCTCTCGTTCTCTGTCTTTCTCTATTCGTGTCTTTCTCTTCTCCCTTGTTGGTTGGCATTAGGGACCATTAATTTGCACCTCCTGTAATTCCTTTTTCTCCTTTTTATTAGTGGGGTGGGTAGTTGTTATCAGGGCTGAATTGTTTGTGCGTTTGCTGAAATAAAAAAGTAGATTTACTTGTTTCCTATTCTCTTCCTCGTTTTTCCCTTCTTATTAACACCTTCTATATCACGCTTCAATTCTTATTCACATAAACAATTCTTAAAACCATTTTTGTTTTTATCCCCCCTCCCCCCTCTCTATGATCTTACACCAATATATGGATATATTTCGGTTCCGCGCGCACACGCACTCATCGACAGAGAACACCTCATGGCCGTAAATTCATCATTCTCTTTTCAGTCTCTACCTCAACGAGCCTGCCCCTCATTCAGCTGACACATTTGTGTAAGCACATCGTTTTAAAATTCTCTTGATTACATTATCACATCACGCACTTTGCACTTTCACCCTAAGCTCGTTTAAGTCGATAGAGTTTACCCTTCGTTTCCCACAATCTGCAATAATTCAAAACTGCAACAAAGAATAAAAGTACTTTTTCGCACCCAAGCGAAATTGCAAGAGCGTATAGTATATTTTAAATTAGACGTTCTACAATTTTAGCAATGTGTACGTAATTTTCTGTACGTAATTTTCTGTTCAATTAATTTTTAAAATATTTAAAAACTGCACATTAGTTTCTCCTTTCTGTTTCTTTTGGGGAACAATTCTGGAGTTTGGACCTCATGCGCGTGCGCAATGGAACATGAATGCAGAACTTTTAATATCCATGCTTGTGCGTTTGTGTTGAGGAAATGAGGGAGTCCTGAAGAAGTGAGCGAACAAGTTTTCCGAAATACGCGTCCGCGAGAGCGCGCACGCACACGCACACGCACGCACACAGAGTTTCTGCCTGACCGTATGCCTTTATGCATGAGTTTGTAAATGTATTTTTGCTCTTGCCTATGCATACGTGCATATGGGTGGGTGTTGATAGGCCAGTTTTATGCGGCAAAAAATTGGGGGATCATTAGGCCGATTCTAGAGCAGGTGATTTTACGTGAAATTTGGCCTGAGGACTTGCTGTTTATTTGAACTTTGTTTTAATATCAGCCTTTGCTGTTAATTACATTAGTGGCTGTAGCGGACATAGCAGTCGCCGCCATCCCTGCATAAACAAGCGGACAAGAAAGAAAGAAAGAAAGAAAGAAAAGAAGGTTCAGATTCTTATTAAATGCATAATATACAGAAGATAAGCAAAGAGGAACTAAACTAATTGAAATATGAGCTTTTGTCCGACGTGTCGTGTAGAGAAAGAAAACGCGGAATGCCGGTTATATACGTGATTAAAGTAAATTATAAAAGGTGGATTCAAAGGAAATACACCAAGTTATTATTAAAACACTTGGTAATCAATTAATAGGGTAGTGACAGAATATATTAACATAATCGTTAGAAATAACGGTAAAAACAAGCTGGAATTATGAAAAAGTTAGAAAAACGAGTAGAATCTGATAAATACAGGAAGTTGTAAACTTTAACCGTTGTTTAAAATCGCAGCGGGGGATGGGGAGGTGTTATTCTATAATAGACAAATACAACAACCCACGCGTCCAGCGGAACACAAAGCACTGAGATAAAATCATACGGACACGAACTGTACAAACGACTACATAAATAGTCGCAAACATAGACAAACATTCATACACGTTTATAAAGAGAGAACAAAGCATTCAAAGAAATTGAGACACGCGTAGACGCACACACGGGAAAGAAGGGTGGAGAGTGAAAAGTGGGGAAAGAGAGAGAGTTAGAGATGGTGTGTCTACATCGTTCGGCCTTTGGAAGCTGTGGCAGAAATTTCACATGTAAAAACCAATGTTATTAAAAGATTTCAATGTATGAAATGTTATAAATCCCTGTAACGTTTTTTGTTAATGGCGTAAAAACCACATTTTGATCAAGAAAGATCAATACTTTGTTGAGTGTAATTTATGAGGATAAAATGTTGGCTGATTTTCACCTTATTAAGTACATTCGGGATATTTCTTACTCGACGTACAGGGTGCCTCAGAAGTCACTATACTCTTTTGGTTTTCAAAACTTTTGAAAATCGGTATACCGTGCACATAAACTAACATGTTTGAGAATTACTTCACTGGAAGGACTTCTATATGTGAGCCACATTTTTCATAGCACTTCAGCCAAGCCAACGATTGACACAGACATTCTAGACATCGGCAAGCAATCTCTGATTCTTGCCTCCAGTTCGTAAAGTTCCCTTGATCTTGTTGCATAAGCTTTGCTCTTGATGTAGCCGTTCAATAAAGAAATCGCTAACCCTATCCATTGCCAGGCTGCGATTTTGCATCTCAGTTCTAACGTAATAATGGGGACAAATGTAGAGCTTATGTGTCAAATTTCTCTAGAAATTGAGTTATCGTTTGATACCAACTTCACAGAGATTGGACAGAAATCCGGATAGAAAAATGAGAAAGAAAATGTATAGTCACTTTTGAGACATCCGGTATATAGTTACAATGTTATGGCAGATTTTATTAAATATTTTGACCTTTTTTAAAGCAAAGGTTTAATGCTCTATTTTTCCATACTTGTTTCAATGACACAAATTGAAAAAAACAAATATTCTGAGGTGTTTGTTTCAACTAATCATAGATATACGAAGCTAATTGGTGTGAGTTCGATATTGCCAGATTGTCATTGAAATCTTTTAAATTATAGAAAGCGTAATATGAGGCCGCAAATGAGAGATTATTCCATGAGTGCATAAGATGATTTTGTTAAAATCGAGAAAAGATTATTAAGAATATAATTACCTCATTTGTGTACCAACTTTAATAAATCATTAAAGAATAATAATTAATCATGTGTGTGGGGGTATATGCACACATAAAAAGTGTTTATTCGTTGTGATTAAACGTTCAATTTAAGAAGATTATAAAAATAAAGGAAACTCAGAATTCACGAACCAGAAATTTCATATATTTAAAAAACGCAAAAGAAAATCAAATAAAAGCCGTTAAAATATGAAGAATTTTCAAATTAGTTATCCAGAAATGCTAGAAACCGTCAACCAAAACTGTGACCATAGGTTTCTTCAGTTTTTAAGTTGGTCTGGCTGGCTATGTATGTATCACGCGTACCGGCCACACCAATGGACATAGTGGCATGGAAATCTAAACATTTACTACTTATTAAGTCTTTAAAAAAAACTTTTTAAAAAAATATTCCGCGCCTAAATAGGTTTTTAGTGGGGTATTCAATTTGCAATGTAAGTTTATGCTAAATTGACCCCTTAGTTTGTTTCCGGCAGCATTCACACTTGTTTCTTTTGAAAATTCAAACTTTTTTAGTGATCACTGGCCAACAAAAGGTGAGAGAAGTAACTTATTTATTGATCAGCCCCTTTTCCAATTTTTTAACTGATCACGCCCAACACGGCATGCTGCCAAAAGCCGTGGACACATGACGATTTCTATTGAGTGACTAAACAGACCTGTTTATATAAAATTGTAAAATGGTAAAACTCGTAAAGATTTGCAAGACCTCTACTTGTTTTTTTTCTTGTCGCTTTCAATGTAGTTGTTACTTCATATTTAGCCACAAGAGAGAGATTCAAAGTTTCCAACACATAGCATGGGCCGATCCTAGATAGGGTTCACAAGCTTTTTGACAAGTAATTGGTAAAACAATATAATGACAACTTCTTCGATTTGATAATCTATTTTGTTTGAACAAATGAGAGATGATTGGGAGATTAAATAAGATGATTTTATTGATGCCCAGGAAAGATTATTAAACACAGTTATTTCTACTCCATCGCAAATTATTGCCACGCGCCTTTTATATTTACTGAATTCATAAAAATAGAATATGAGTTCTTCAGTCATTTGCTAATGATGATCCCTACAAGATATTAAAATGCTGTAAATAGATCAAGAATTTCCATGTACCTTTATTTTTACTTACTTAGGTATGTGAGTGCGAGCGTGTGTGTGCGTGTGCACGCGCGTGTGTGCGTGTGTCATTTAGAATCCGAATTGTACGCATTCGAGTGGTGATGTGCATGTGTATGTGTGCGTCTATTGATTGAGTAGATCCCCAGAGGTTGCAAAAGAGAGAAGAGAAAGAAGGAAGAAAGAATGCTGAAAATTACACGCACAATGCTGATATAGACTTCCTATTCAGTAATATGTTAATCAACCCTCATCATAGTGCTGTAGGTACTTTCCTGGTGTTGCAAGTAAATAATAGTGAGGGATCCAAGAACAAGGTTTTCTCAGTCACATTCATTATTCACACAACTAACTTGCATTCGTTTCTATACACCAAAACATTCGTCTGTGTATCTGCCAAAGACAGGTTTTAGAGAAATGCAAACGTCAAACGTATTTATGCCTGGTTGTTTTGGTATTCACACGCATTGTGAAAAGTGTACTTGTCTCAGAAGCCATTGATCGTGAATTTGATCCTCATGAAATACTTTGCTGAGAAAATGATGAATTCTCTGTGTGAGTTCCCATTCTGGGCAGATAGATACTGAAAATGTTGCGATGTTGTATAATTCTAGGATCCTACAAAATATGACTGATTATAGGGAATTACATAAATCCATTTATCTATAATTAATTCTAATAAGCTACATATAAAATGTTGATAGGTGTGTTTTCTGAGCAAAATGTGAATATAATGATTGCGACTAAGTCAAGATTCTTTCTTGTTGTGCTAGATTTTTAATTCTAATTTTAATAGTTAAGATAATTCGAAAGTCAATTTGACAAATTCAAAAGAGATAAATATACTATAATAACTATTTCTAAGATAAGCTTTAATACTAATTCCCCCAAAATTCGATCGAAATCTCTTGTTCTCTAAAATGTTTAAAATCTAAGTTAATGGCATTGCAACATCGCAACAATAATCTGATTATCATGAATTAATTAATCTAAATGAATGAATGTTTACCAAACTTTCTATTTTAATCCTGAATGTGAAAGTCGGAAATAAAAAAAATCCCAGATTTTCATACAGTTCACGATGAATATTTTACTTCAGAGATATATGCAAAAATGTGGTGCGAGTGGCGTAACGGTTATCAGTACGGAAAACAGAATCGGCAAACCGAGTTAGAGTTTCAGCCGAAGCTGCTTACGTTCACTTCACACTAATGGCCCCTGGGAAAGGTATACCTCCAGCTATCCGTAAATAGCAGTACAGTTGAAAACATTTAGCCCTGTAAGTCAGTACAACAAAGGGAATGTTACTCTGATAGAAAAATAAACCAGAAGTGGATCCCCTAAGGCAGACCGGTGGCAAAACTCTACCTCCTTTCTGACAACACCTGCGGCCAAAAAGGCGGTCAAGTTGTGACGTCTCATCGCACCACCGGAAAACGACCTTAGAGGCCGAGAGAGTGGGATCGTTCCTGTGCAACAAAAGAAAGAAAGAAAAGCAAATTTGACTATAGTTTTTCGATAATAACACAATTACACAAATCTCAGTGAAATCATTCATCGACCTGAGTTGTATAGTCTAAAAATGAGGTTCAAAGCCAGTAGTACGCTTATTAGTTTAATGTTTGGAATTTTAATTCAGCATCAGATGGATAATCTATATTAAACAATGCTGTGATTGCATCAACATTGAATACTTTAGTTGCAAGAACTTACAATACAAAAACAGAAAGCCCCCCCCCCCAAGAAATGTTATGCAGTGGGCCCCATCAATGTTAATGTTGGCCCTGTATGTCAGGCCCATTTTAATCAGTCAATTAACCCGGAGGATGAAAGAAGCTTAAAATAATGGAAGCAAATGACAAGAGATATTCAACGATGAGTGTCTAATTTAAGTGTCACTGACATCATCACAAATTATTTGAATGTGTATCATTGTGTCCAAGGCTAAAACGGTGAAAAATCAAAGAGTTTTCTCTCTCGAGTGGAGAAAATAGTTGTATGGCTCATAAACAAACCATTAGCACAACAATTCTTACACTTAACGCTTCACTTCAGTTAAACAATTGCACGTTCCAAACGAGGCTGACTTTCGTTTATGGCGATTCCAATGAACAAGTTGACTGTATTTCCGTTCGCTTTCCTCCATCGGCCCAGTCTCATTTCAGATGCTACATATTCCGACATGCTGACTTGGTTGAGTACAATCATTAGCGATAGAAACCTACCTAGAAACGAAAGAGAAGAAGGGTCATTGACAGACACATTTCTTTTGATCAAAAGTCTGGCATTCAGGAAAAAGAATGAGAATTGATACTTGACTTTTAGACAGAAACTCATGGTTCACATATTCCACCTCGATGTATTTTTCTCTGGAATTTCGATCTAGAAAATCAATAAAAAGAGGGGAAAAGCATGTATTTTAATAATTTGTTTTATTATACTGGGATCAAATATACTTCGTTAAGTACATATCACAAACTCTCTCTCTCTCTCTCTCTCTCTCTCTCTCTCTCTCTCTCTCTCTCCCTGTGTGTGTGTGTTTTCATTTATGCGAATATTGTCGTAAGATACGTCTCAGCAATAGAAAGAGGCATGTTAGAGTTTTCAGTTTCATATTCAGATGAGAACTGGATAAATAGAACAATCGAGTTTTGTTCCTTGTATACAAAGTAAGCAGAGAATCTGACCTTTTACTTTGTATCTAAGCATCATATCTCACAGGAAATGAAGATCTGCTTCGTTAGTCAAGCGAATGATTGTGTCTTATTAGCGAAGCGATTCTTTCGTTAATAAAACAGCGACTTCTTTATCTGATTCAGCAAAGCGATTTAATGAAGCTGACTAGAGATTTGTGTTTGTTGAGGCTGGACAACAAGACCCGCATTTACTGTAATCTTTTCCCAGCTTCTGGATCCTAGTTAAGTGAAACAAACGCACACACACACACGGATGGCGTCGTTCTTGTCGCCTAATAGCATTTATTACAGAAACAAAATTCCCAGTTTTAACATTTCATTCCGAACAACTACAACCTAAACATGTTTTATCTTCAGCGTCTCTTATAGAAATATCAGATTAGGCAGCAAACGGATTTCTAGAGCATTAAAGCTTTTTTTAAATAGTGATGGCAATCTTTATATTATTTTAGAATGTTGCAAGAATCGAGCAACATCGTTCGTAAAATGTTTACCTCGGATTTGAGTCTAAAAGCAAGTTAGTCCTTTATACTTATTTGTGTAATTTGTGACTCGTAATGGTACAAATATTCTTGGATTTGAATACAATTTAATGAGACTATTTTACCATATACCGCTGTTATGAATCTATCGCAAAAAGTTCGCTAATTTATCAGTACGATGAAAGATGCTTCTCAAAAGTATTCGTTATGGTCTAAACTAAATCTAATTCATTACAGTCTAAACTTCTGATGTTCTGAGATGAAATATTTTCATTATTCCATAATTAGATGCGCTACGTTTCTCTAGCAGCGATAGTCGTCGCTGACAAGTTTATATATCAACATATCGAACGCAACTTTTTAATGACGTAATACAAGAATATTTGTTTGTTCTTTTTTTAAATCAATTCTCGAAATCAAACTGTGACGAAAGGTTGCGTTCATTTTTTAAGAAGCTAAGACCTTTTTTATCATATCTCATATCGCGATGTTTTTATAAACATATCTCATATCGCGGTGTTTATGTTTTTATGGTCTGACTTTCAGGTTTGTTTTTTCTGTTTAGTACCATCTTTTTAATAAATTGTTTCAGCTGGTACATTTTTCGGTCTTCCTCTAGTGCAGAGGTTCTCAACTAGGGGGAAATTCCCTTTGGGGTTTCGGTTTTGGAACCACAGGTAGGTAGAGTGAAACTGTTGGAATATTGATCTTTCTACAAACTACAATTCTGAAATGCACGTTTTAAGTCAGTCAATCTTGGGAGTGGGAGGGATGACTACTCTCTGAAATATGGTGAAAAGGGTGCATGGGTAAAAAAAGGTTGAGAACCACTGATGTAGCGTATGTTACACCCGTCGTTGGTTAGAATTTGTTTTTTGACTTTTTTCTTTTTTCCATTTCCCCAACAAGATCAGAGTCTAACAAAGTTTCAGAATCAAGTACCAAGTTCAGTAGAAGTGAGATTGTCAAACGCCTCTAACGGGATCACGGAATCGACAGCCAAAGTTTCGTAATAACGAAAAAAAAGATTTCTCGTCTGAAACTTCCCCCTTAGCTGAGCAATTAGATTTCAATTATCCATGTGATGCCGCATTTCATAGAAATCGCTAAACTTTCGTTGGTCGAAAATATATTTAATTTAGGTATGCTTACCATTTATTCATTATATTTTTTACTTAAATGTGATTTTATTGATGGTCCTCTACATTAAATTAACCAAATGTTCTTAGTTCGCCTTCCAAAGCTAGATACACCTACACAAATGCAGAAACACACGCATTCTCTCCACCTCCCCTCTCCCTCCCTCCCTCTCTCTCTCTCTCTCTCTCTCTCTCTCTCTCTCTCTCTCTCTCTCTCTCTCTCTCTCTCTCTCTCTCTCTGACTAATTCACAGATAGATACATAGATATAAACTCACAAATTTTTCCCATATGCCTGCATTTTCCTCAGTATTGTTTTTGATGAAAAGTTTTCTTTGACTTTTTGTTGTTGTTTATTAGGTGCTGATCGTACGATCTTTTCTTCGTCTGGTTCAGCATTTTTGTCTCACAGAATTGGCATTGTTTTTTTTACGATGACTAATTCGCTTGTTAAGCCAACAGTAGAAATAAAACAAGCGAAGAAATGCGGAAACGCAAAGATCCTCGCAAAAGAGACTAGTGGCGCCAAGTGAGGAACAGAAGCGAATAACAACGATTGACGCCATAAATGATTTCCAGTGACCCGCCACCCCGCCTTCCCGCCACGCCGCCATCGCTGTCTGCACCAGTGGCTGATAATCCCCAAGAAAAACATGGCTAGAGGAAACAGAAATGCTAGACAAAAGGGAAGAAGTTTGAAACAGCAACCAGTCAAGGCATTCCCAATGCCTTGACTGGTTAAAAATGATTTTAAATAAGTAAACAGATAAATAAAACACCTGCCGCTTATCAGAGTGATTTCTTTTCTTTAAATATCTGAATATAGTTCATTACAAGATAATAAGGTTTCCTTAATTTTTGCTTTGTGGGGGCGAAATTATTAAAACGAAACCATTATCACTGTTCATTGCTTAGAAATGCACATATGTTCCTTAATGGCTGGGAGCAAATGACCCAATAAAATAAGTTTTGAAGAACGATTTGGCAGCTCAGAAAGTAGGAATCCAAATGAAGTATTTTGTTAAAATATTAGTGCACACTTCAAATTTTATTAAATATTTACTTTCAGGTTTAGGAACCTATTGTCGAAATCGTCACAAAACAAAATGCACAAGAGTGTTTATTCTTGGTAAAGATTTCTTCAAAAGATAAAAAGTGCACGAATTCCATATGATGGTACATTTCTGTTTAATATAATTGCGTAAAATAGTTTATCCTCGAATAATGCTGGGTATTTTATACAAAGATGATCAGAATGTGTACTGTTTGTATAGATTGGGAATTTGCCAACGAATTGTGCCAATGATATAATGATGACAGAAATGACAGAAAAATAATTGCGTTAGCCGAGGAAGCAACAAATAATTGCGTTAGCCGATGAAAGTTTTCAGTACGAATTGTTGAAGAGTTAGTGACAAGAAAAAAGTAGTGTAGAATATTCAAAAGAATTATAATCGATTGTTGGAAAACCATCCTATCCTATGTTTAACGGGATAAAAGTCTGGTAAATCACATGAATCAAGAAGAGTGGGGTCAAAAAAGATTACAACCGAAACACCTGGAGTGTGAAATGGTAGGAAGTGGGTTATTCATTTTAATATAAGATCGCTTTATTCACTTGGAATTTGTCGATAACTTATGAGTTCTGTATGAAAAGAGAAATCTGAAAAAGAAGCATCATACTCTTTAAAAGGCAACACTCATTGTCCCATAATTGATTTTATGTTGTATTAATGACCTCTGTAATTAAATAGCAATTGATTGATTGACAATCTAAGATTAAAAATCTAATATTTTGCACTTTAAAATATGAAAATTGTTAATTTCATGGATTATTTAAAGAAATTATGTTCAATAAACAATCTTTTACGACTGTAATGATATTACAAATTACATTTTAGCGATCCACGATTTCTGTTTATTCTCGACTTGTTGAATTAATTTATTTTTATTTGCTTCCTTTTTCTTTCTATTCTCTCACTAATTACTTTTAATTTCCAGCCTGCAGTGGCATGGTTGTATCTGAAGGTTCTATTTTAGCTTTCATTGCCGTCCGTTCATAGGGGAAAATAGCGACTGAAAGCAGATACATGACTTTGAAATTTGAAATCTGTCTTGGAATTGTACAGATTTTCTTAGATGTTAAGATATTAAAATTTGTGATTAGGACAAAAGCGTATTTTTTTATAAAATACTACTCACTAAAAGATGAACAGAAAGCACTTTCAGTGAATGTGCGTGATTATACTTTACTAAGGAAGTAGAAACTCTTAGTTCAATCCAAAACAAAGCAACCATTAAAGTTTATGATACCCACAAGTAATATTAACTGTTATTTAACACCTGGCTTCTCAAAGTAGGGGTCAGGTCCCCTCCGAGGGTCACGTAAAGGTTATTGGGGTCGCAGAAATATTTGATGACCTTTTTTTAAAGAATAATTATGAGACTAGTGTTTATTTTTATTATCTCTATACAAAAATGTACACCCTCTGGTGCTTATTGTAAAATGGTTCAATGCCATTCACTGCTTTTTTTAAAAATAAATTTCGTTTTTGTTATGTTTTAGTAATTTAAATTAAAAAAATGTCTCGTAATAAACACCGTAAACTTTATATAGATCATAAACAGGCTGCAATTTTTGACAATTTGTTATGGTAGTTATTTGTTTTCATGTTTAGATGCCGGCCAATAATTATATATAGTCTTAGTACCTATTGACTTTACAATAGTGATTGAGAGGTCTCGAAAAAATGTCGTCTCATCAAAAGGGGTCACGAATGAAAAAAGTTTGAGAATATAACATCAGGTGATAGCTACTTATGTTTTGAGTTTAAAGATCGGCAATATGTATTCTTCATTCAGACATTTTTTTCATTAAGTGAATCTTCAGTGAATTCTTTAGATTTCTTATTCGTGCACTCTCTTCTGCACATCACTCTTTCTGCTTTTATCCATACACATACGCATATCATTCTTCTGTTCTTTCCCGTTCTTTCATTTGTAGTTCATCATCCGGGTCTTGTTTTCAGGCTAGCTTGAATTGTTTGCCGAGTCAGTGGATACCGAATGACACAGGTGATTCGCGTTAATTTCTGTGGGAATGTTTATGACAGCCACATTGAAAGCATTTCAATAGAAAGAAGCACAAGCTTGATGCACGGTTGACAGTACATCAATGATACTCTCTCGCTCTGCAACCCCTGTTTCTCTTATCCTCACCACTAAACCTTAAACATTTGGTCAGCTATGTGTGCAAAAGCCTTCATAAATGTGTTTGTGTTTGTCATATTCAATTTTCTGTTGCATTTGGAATTCCAGTTTTGAAGTAGGAAAAGTGATAGCTGTAGATAGAGATGTTAAAATAACGCAGACGGGAACCATCTGCGTTATTTTAACATTTCTATCTACCGCTATCACTATCTACAGATCTTAAGAATAGTATTAAGTCCCAAATAATACATGTGTAATCAACAAATCTACATCTCTATCTACAGAACTTAAGAATAGTATTACGTCCCAAATAATACATGTGTAATCAACAAGGAATAAATTTCACTTATTAGTTTTAAACAAGGATAGATCTTGATTCATATCGGGGAATATGAAATATGAAAAAGTGTATTTCAGAAAACGTGCCGAAATATTTAAATCCATCAAAAAGAAATATGAACGTTTTAATTATTATTCTTATATATTATTTTTTCTGAAAAACAGTAGCAAATAAATTTGAAAAATAACAGTAAAATCATCTCCGATGGAGCAGAAACAGATGTAACTGCTTTGGAAAAAAACTCAAGACGTAGGAAATAATCTTTCCTAATTTACATTTTTTTTAATCAAGAACATATATCTTTGATTATCATCTTAAAAGCTTTCCATGTTAGGATATTGACAGGAAAAATTTGAATCAATTGTTTATTATCAAGTAAAACATTGTGGTGAGAAGGGGTTCAATCAGAAGATGATGGAAATTTCTGATGATGGAAATTTCTCCGATTTCCTAAAAATCCTCACATTAACAGGAAATTGAACCAATAAGGTGCATACCATCTATAGTTTTGAGAAGGGTCACCAATAAGGTGCATACCATCTATAGTTTTGAAAAGGGTCATAAACATTCAAAGATTCTTTTCGGACGATTGAACCCCTTCTTGTTATCTATGTTGCCTTTCTCAAAGTCAGGCCCAGGAAGCATAAAAAAGACCATAACCAAAGGCGAACTAGAAAAATCTGGTATGGCGGGCCACATCTGGAGAGAGAGGGGCGAACACAACCCTCTCTGGGAAAAAGTCCAAATTATAGACAGGGAACGCCGTTGGAAAGTGAGAAAAATCAAAGAAGCAGCATATATCAGTGTGTTGGCTGTAAGTCAGACCAGTGCGGAATTCAATTCAATGTGGCTACCGCTACTCAACAGTGATAAGGTATGGAAACCAAGAAAATACTCGAATCCTACGTTATAAGCGTTGCTGTTATTGGGAGAAATGTTTTTACTACCATTACATTCGGATGATGCTCCTGAATAAGACCGTAGAATGGATCGACCGAAACGTCGTGTGAACAACATAAATGACAAATGAGTTCAATCGTCCGAAATCACCTTCTGTACAAACTGGAAACTATTGTGAATACTTTCCGTTTTAAGATTTCAAGTCTTTCAATTAGGAATGTATTCCTTTACTCTTGAAAACAAATTTTTGTTGGGGGTGGAAGGGGTGTGTTTTATTTCGTTTTAAGCAGCGACTTCTGATTCCACTCAAACGAGGACAATTTTACAGGTACTTTTCAAAGTTATTATACGGAAAGAAACATTTGCATTGGAAAATAATGAAGGAAATAATTGTCAAACTCCAGTTTTTCCCCCATAACAACAAGAACAATCCTCACCAAATTTAGGAGAGTAAACTCTTCACAGTTTGTTTATCACGTTACGTTAAACCAAACCTATATATAAATTTAACATTTCTCTCCAGTGATTTGAAATCTCAACCACGTGATTAGAAGACGGCTGTCTTACCAACTGAGCTAAGCTAACAAGTCTTACACATCAACGAATTTATCTATTATATATACAATACAAAAGTTTCAGATATCATCTTCAGTCGGAATAGAAGTAGGACTGGCGTTTGACCGTGCAGCAGCCAGGCTTGCTTTATTTGATGTTTGCTAGAATCACTAGATCAAGAAGTCTCGGATAATGTTTCGTCAATTCTTTCCTTACACTCACTAGTAACTTTAATAATCAGTTGTAATTCCTGATTTGGTCAAGTGATTTCTTTAATAAAGAAAAAGTACATTTTATTGACCGGCCAGAAATAAAAAGACTTTCAATCACATTACCTAAGACAGATTCTTTATTTTTCGTGATAACTGATCAAGTACGTATTTGCCGTTGGTAAATAATGGTAAGAATCCTAGTCTCGCGAGCTAGTGAGTTCGATCTTAGTTGGCTCCGTTCAACTAATATCTATACGTTTGTGTTATTCAAAGATTATCATTTCTTTTCATTTAATAGTGTGAGACATTTATATTCTCATCATATCTAAGCAGGCTTAATGGAATTTAATCCAAAATATTGTTGACAACACCGAAGCTGGATTGATTTTGAATACATTTTTTTAAAGTGAGCAAATCCAAATTAATTGACACATTATAATTATCATTTCAAAATTATATTTATTAAAAGGTAACCATTTAACTCAACAGAGAATATTGATTAATACTGACGGCTTATTCGATAAATTATTAAGTTTAATTAGAGCTGAAGAGAGAACATTTATATTACTAGTAAACGTATACAGTATGTTATAAATGAATTTACTTAATATGTATTATTTGAAATAGTGTGTACATATAATTTGAATGAAACATTGAATAAGTATGCTAAATAATAGTTAGTAATTTGCGAAAATGGTCAATTTCCCAAGGCTATACTAGTTTAGAGAGATTATAAGCAGGGGTGATATCCCTTTTCACTTACCGTGTGGTCTTTAAATAACGAGAATTTGGCATCTAAACGGTTTATTTGCGTAAATAAGTAATAGAAGATTTGAAAAGAAATCGATCTAACGCCCGAAGCCGTTCAATTTTCTTAAATGAATCAAAATATTGATTCAGATCGCAGATAAGAAATAATACGTATTCGTAAAGCTTTCAACAATTAGAGATAACAAATGGATTCGAGCCGCCCTGACTTTGAATAACAGAAACAAAAGAAAATAAAAACGAGACAAAGATAAATGAAAACGATGACAGAATAAAAGAGGCAAGGCCGCTTAGGTGTTTTGAAAATTTGTTGGTTTGAACAAAATGTTCTTGGTCAACTTTAGCTCCCAGTTAGAATCAGTTACCACCCCGACCGCTGACCAAAAGAGGTAGCAGACAAAAGAAAGAGGAAAGAAAATGCTTGTCTGGGACAACGTCTTTGGCGCCCGAGCCATATCCAACAGAACACGAGTAAACATGCCCGTGGCATTGTGGCACCAAAATGACTTTCCTATATTTGAAATCGGTGCTTTTAATTGTTGACTTTCCCTTAATGAGGGGTGCTGACGAGAAGTTGGCGATGAACAAGTTATTTATATATATACACACATCATGTTCTTAGATAGAGGATCAAAACAAATGTACTAAAATAACAAATGTACTAAAATAACAAATGTACTAAAATAACAAATGTAAGGTGCACAATTATTTTTATTTGATTTTTTTCAATAGTATAATAAATTTGATTTCGGTATTTTAACAAGTGACAAAACGAATCTTCTATCAACTGAACACAGATACAGATTCTACTAGATAATCCTTCAGAATTTCTATGCAATTTAGTTATCGAAATACTTTACAACACCAGCACATAGAAAAGAGTAGCCGGGGAGTAGTTCTGTTGATATCATTCTTAAACGTTTTTTTAATAAACATTCTTAATATTAACAGAAAATAAACAGTTTTATTTTTCAGCCGGTGACATGAAATAACGCAATTTGGCAGCGTCTCGGAAATAGAATCGACAAACTGGGTTCAAAATCTTTTCAAAGTCACTGTCATTTACTGTGACTATTGTCGCTGATATTCCATTGATTTTGCTACCTGTTCATCTCAATAGGAGACAGAAATCATGCGAAAGAGACAGTTCAGGATATTGTTTCAGATAAACTGGGCATCACAGTCGGAAATGCTAATGAATATAAGCGAATTAAAATAGGTCATACAAGCAATTCTGAGAAATGTCATATCATACAGCCTGTTTAGTTTGCTTTGTAAAGACCCTTTCTTAATTAACTAGTTCGGATTTGAACTTTGAACAAACATGTAGCTTCGTCCGCATTGTTAAATCTGCATCCCCGAGTGGCAAAGTTCCCTCTGGGGAAAATATAATATTTTACGCTCACTTTGAGATGGTCTGACCATCAATTTCGAAAGCTTTGTATAACATAAAATCAATCTCTATTATAATTTGCGACATGTCAGTCTGTCTGTGACATAACCAACAGTAATACGAACACACGAACATAAAATCGGGGCTAACCAACTTCTGTGTGTGTGTACATGTGTCCGTTAGGCTGCGGGAACGTCGAGAAAAGAAGAAAGGTTAGAAAGTTTAATTTTAGCTTCGATTTCGACAATAGAATACAGTAATACAAACACACGCAAGTACACACACATACACACATACACACATACTCACACGCACACACGCAAGTGCTCACACCCACATTATCTTTCTCTCTCTCTCTCTCCCTCTCTCTCCCTCTCTCTCTCTCTCTATATATATATATATATAATAAAAAAATCTAATTTGTCTTCATGTTTATCTACCTAATTTTTCCTTAACAAGTGATTTTTAATTGTCTGACAAAAAATAAAACCGGCTAGAATTGATGGAATGAATTAATTACAGTAGTATTGACTGTTTAACTTTCCGTCAGTTTTACTTATTTTGAAGTAATCACTGGAAATCTCACGGGTGGTGGTCTCCTGTTGCTAAGAGTAATTGGAGCTGAGTGAGGATGTAATCCTAAGAGGCTCATGAGCATTTCTGTTGAGCGCTACCAATGTGATGACAGGCGACAATGAGTGATTGCTGATATGCAGGGAAAATGGCAAGACTTATCACAGCTAATCAGTTCGTTATTATTCAATTATCATCAGATATTGCAGCTTCAATAACGTAAGTCGTTTTGATGGTCCATTTGGCCAGTGCCAGTCAGGTTTCCCTTGACATCCTTGCGCCACTTGAGAGTATGAAGAGGATGCAGCATTGACCAAGAGAAATGGACAGTGGTCAAGAGGAGAGTTACTCACGGATTTCTGCCTAATGAATTGGGAAACTATTGAAGCAGATTGCGTTGAATTGAAGCTTTTGCAATCAGAGCGACAAGCGATGGAGATGTGCCGTAGCTACTTGATCATTTGGCAGCGAGATACGGCGAGCTCTTGTCGCTCGAATGACGTCGATCACCATCACAACAACGACGACGATTATGATGATAATAAATATGATGAGCACAATTGCGTTCATAAGCAGAATGACATGTGCATTCGCTTTTCGTAGACATCATTAAGCGTCATTTAAAGTCTATAACTGAAGATAATGGCAGCTCTTTGTCTTAAGAGTTAATCTTTATGGCCAACGGCATCTTTCTGCCTACTTTACTTGTCAGATCCAGCAGATTAAGAGAATATCTCATTGCAGAAGATTCGTCAATGAACCACTCAAAAACTGAATGTGAATGGATTCACTAAATAAATTAGCTTCTTTATTGATAATCGAGCAGGGGAAATATTTTTGACCATCCGCTTTTAGAAACATAATAATCATTTATATTCTCGGGGCTCCGAGTGGCCCAGTGGTTAACGGCACGGAGAAAGGGGTCGGCTAGCCGAGTTTAAACTCCGACTGAGACATTTTGCGTTCACTTTGCACTAATACTCTTGATATAGGCATGAATCCATCTCCTACCCCCTGCCAACGGATTACAAAACATTCATAGCAAACGATTAATAGCCGTATACATTTCATTGTCATATTTTCATAGCCGGATACATCCCGCTGATCTGGTATCTTTAATCTAACTATAATTGAAAAAAACTTTTGAAGTGATGCTATGTAGCATAGTAAAAAGTAAATAATGTAACTATTTTAATCATTGTTTTTAAATCGTGTTAAGTTTTAAAACATCTTTTAAAATAAAGTTGTGTAGTAATTATCATTGAAATGATGAATTCTAACACTTAAATTATTTACTTTACTATGCTACATAGCATCACTTCATAAGTTTCTAGATTAGCGACACCAGATTATTATTAATAATTGTTTGCTATAAATTGCTGGCGATTAATTCGCCGGATCCCCCTGCTAACACATCATGGGCCAACGTGGCAAGTTGAGGCCTATCACCCCTTATGTCTTACACTTAATTAGGGATGGCCTATGTCCAACAACGGACCTTAAAGGCCCATACAAATTTGCATTCCTAATGTGAACAGAAATTTATTGAGATTTTGTCTTTTGATTTGAATATTTATACAGCACATTACAAGCACACATAGTTTGATTAAAGGCCAAAGACAGGGAATGTTTTCTTACATTTTTATTTTTATTAATCGTTCTTGTTTCCTTACATGTGAATGCAGATCCGCGGATAGTGGATACAAGAACTGCCCATAAATATTTGGCCGAGTGATTTCGGATCTTCGTTAAATTATCTTTAAGCTCCAGACTTTTGTAATATAGGCCAAGACCTTAATAATTGAGGACAAAACCCGTAATTATAGATGTTAGTTGGGTTTTTTAAAAATTTCGGCTAATAACTAATTACAAGATTTAAAACTTGAAGGAGATGGTGCTTGATCAGCACTGCTGGGGAACCATGGTATATTGACTGGTTTGTTTTAAATCCCCGAAACAGTTCCATGGCAACAACTGTCTTCCTACAAGAAAATAATTATATTTATAATATAAGATCTAAT
>VCCN01005374.1:705523-715769 GCA_006491835.1 Architeuthis dux | reverse complement strand
CCCCACCGTGACTATGGGATTAGTTAGAATTTTAATGGTCATTTTTTTAGTGATTCTGAAGTGAAAGAGATGTTCGGAATAAATGCAGTGTTGTAATGAAGGAAACAATTAAGAATGGTTGGATTAGTGAATGCAACAAACTAAATTCAAGTTAGGATAAAGAATACCAGCACCTTACTTACCAATTTTTCCCTTGTGTCATATTTCACTCTGATATTTTTGTAAAAGTATCAATGAAAATAAATTTTTAAAACTTTGTTTGTTCAAATACTTTCATTTCATGAGGATTACTTTCTACAGAGTATTGCTCATAAGTGTTTGAACAAGCACACAATTTGGTTTTTATTGCCTAAGATTGCAACGGCCATTATGGATTTTGAGCAGGGAGGGATCCAAATTAACATACTAGTTTGGTATCTCTTCCATATTGCAATGTGAGTTCACTTTTTTTAATCTCCTAATCAATTTTGAGCAAGATTTTAGAAGGTCAGAAAAAGGAAACTTGCTTTCCTTTCATTTAACAATTTAATTCTATTGAAAAAAACATTTTCCAGCGATTTAGCATTCAGAACCACAAAACAATGCCTTGTTATGTTGATTGCCAAAAATTTGGCCCTTCTTGCGTAATGTTCCTGTTTTTAACTCTCAAAATCAAATGATTAGAAGTAAAATGTCCGTTTGTTCAAATACATATAACAGGTAGTTTGTCAATTATGAAAAGTGAAGAGACTGGAAGTATGAATTAAAAAACAAAAATAAACAGTCAATATTTGACAAAAGAAATGGTTTGTGAATATGATAATACAAGCAGTTTTTTTATCGACAGTTCAACACTGATGCACAACCATTTAATTTTAGGCTGTACAGCTTGTGACAAGAACTTGGTCTTGTAGAGGAGCATGCTTCATTCAGTGTATATTGTAGGTTGAGTGACAAATCAGGGTTGTTTTTCAATGAAGAAGACAATTTGGGAACCATCCTATAATTATAAGAGAAATGTTGTGACCAGTGTTTAACTTCCTTGTATTATATAGCAAAGTAGCATTTGTTACAGATCCTGCAATTTGAAGGGCCCCACACTAAATTCTTGCAAGCTATCAACTCCAATTCAGTGATTCTTGACTTGCTCTATTATTATAGTACTATACTGACTTCAACTTTCAAGAATGACTGGGCATTTAAGATTAGTGATTTTTGTCGATTATCACCTCTAATTGGAGTAATATTTAAACATAGTGATTAATGGGAGTGTAGTATCTATGTGATACATCCACAACACATAAATACAACAAAGATATTTGAAACTGAAGTCATACCAGCTGCAAAAATGCAAAATGAAAACAAAGTAACACTGTAACTGAAATGTCAGACATATTTGTCGTATTATCTGGCTGAATAGTAAATGGAAAAAATTCATTACTTTGCAAGTAAAGAATGTATGTTTTCATATTTATGTGTCTTTTCATAGTTTGAGGCCCAAATTAAAAACATATGTTTCAGGCCCTGCACTAACTTAAGCTAAGCCAGATATTAATAAAGTTAAATAAAGACTTTTATTATCCACAGTATAAATGAGCATTAAAAAATATTTAAAGTTCTAAATGTGTTATTCTGAAAAGTGATATTTTTCAAAATGTAAACATACTAAGTAACCCAAGTCTAGAGACGAGCAACTAAGTTAGTACCGGAATTAAACAGTATGAGTTATGAGGATAGGCGAAAAGTGTTAGGATTAACATCATTAGAAAATAGGATGGATCGGGGAGACTTAATAGAAATGTTTAAGTTTATGTGTGGTTTAGAAGTAGTAAACCTTGATGTATATTTTTACTCGAATGAGGTACAAGGGACTGAGAGACCACACATATATGGTAGAAGCAAATAGAAGCAGATTGAATATCTGAAAATTCTTTTTTAGCAATAGAGTGGTGGGAATAGATTACCAGAATATGTAGTGCTATTAACAGATGTAAATGATTTTAAGAAGAATTATGATGTTTATTACATCACTGCAAACAGCCCTAGACATTGTGTAAATATGATTGTTATGATCTGTGCTGTATACTTTTTTTCACACTAAAATAAAAAGAATGGTCAGAAATGTTTCAGTTTACCAAAAGTCAGCTCTGTTCAACTAATATCTATAAAATTAATGGATTTGTTAGAGATTTGTTTTTATATTTTTATTTTTAAAAAATCCCATACACAGATTTCACAAAAAAGAAAGAAAAAAAAAAGATGGGACATCTTATAATGTATTACCCGAGTTTTTCATGAACTTAAATCTTTTGGAAAAATGTACCTGTATGTAGAAGACTTAAGTTTGATTTAAAAAAAGAAAAATCTTCCCTTTTCTGTTTCACATGATCATCTTTTTACAAAAAGACTCAATCTAAACATTTAGAAAGACATACAGAGGGAGGAGTTTTCATAAAGGGATTATAGAGTTCATTGATCTTGTAAGAAAGTCCTTTGCTGTCCTCCTTTCGATTTAAATAAATATAACCTACTTTCTCAGCAGGTTAGGTCAACTCAGTGCTATTAGTGGAGGAAGTGGGCAACAAGTAGTAAAAGGTTTCAGAAAGGCTCAGATGTAAAAGGAGTCAGCCAGTTAGTCTTAAGTTATTCAGTATTTTTCTTGATCCTCATTTGATTCAATTTAAGATCTCATACAATCAACAGATTTGATTTTCATACCATGACATTTTCAGTTCATTGAAATAATTGTATGCGTCTACAACCATTGCTGTACAGTATTAAAGTAAATCCCCCTAAGATCTGAGCTATACACTCTATTTCAAACACTGATTAAAAAATAGAAAAAAGCTGTTTCCTCTTGTTGTGGGAAAGCCTGTTAATCAAATCTTTATTTTTTATTATGAAATTTTTGTTCAATTGATATTAATGAATATTTTACATATATCTTTACTACACAATCTAACTTTTAAAAATAAACTTTAATAAATATCTCTTTTGCAGTACTTTCAGTTAAGAGTAAGAGACCAAAACTGCTATGCTACCATTCTGATGCTTTTAAAATCTGGCTGCTCAGTCAGTCGGGCCAATGATAATAAACTTATTGTATATACCAGGGGTCAGCAAACTTTTTTGGCGGCAGGTCAGATTAGAAATGTTTTTATGTCTTGCGGGCCTGATTAGAAATATTTTTTATGTCTTGCAGGTAGGATTAGAAATATTTTTTATGTCTTGCAGGTAGGATTAGAAATATTTTTATGCCTTGTGGGCCAGATTAGTAATGTGTTTATGTCTTGTGGGCCAGATTAGAAATGTTTGTATGTCTTACGGGTCAGATTAGAAATGTTTTTATGTCTTGCTGGCCAGATTAGAAATGGTTTTATGTCTTGTGGGTCAGATTAGAAATGCTTTTATGTCTCGTGGGCCAGATTAGAATTGTTTTTTTATGTCTTACAAGCCGGATTAGAAATGTTTTTATGTCTCACGGGCCAAGGTGAATAAAAAAAATGAAACAATCATTCGAGGCTATGGAAACGTTGTTTTTTAAAAATTATTTCAATATTTTTGATTATTGGAGTATATACCTATATAAACTTCCACATACTATCAATCAATGAGAACAATGAATTTGTTTTTGTTTTTTTTGTGGTGTGAAGACAAAATATTATCAAATTGTGCTTCAAATTTTCTGGTTTCTGTAATGTTTATATGACATGTTTAATATTCAATGAAGTCAGTGGGCCGCATTAAATGAAGCCACAGGCCAGATGGAGATAAAGCCGTGGGCTGGATTTTGCCCGCAAGCCAATCCCTGCCAATATGTACAATTATTATGCATAAGCAGGAAATGATAATATTCAATAAAATTATTTTTCGGAACATGAAATATAGTTTTATAGTCTTAGCAAGAATATGCAGACCGCAAAAACCATTTCAGTCTTCTTAAAATGTGTGTATTTAAAATTGATAAAACTCATTATTTAAAACTAAGACTTCTCAAAGATCTTTTAATCAAATGCCATTAATTAATTAATTTTTTACACAAAAGTTTGTGTTAAACAAAGCACATATTGGTCAGTGTGTTGAGATATAAAATGCAAAAACTCACATAAAGCATCACATTTTCGTTGTTCTGAAGTAATAACAATTCCTAAATCTATCTATATAATGAATAGTGTTATTTTTTCTGTTTGTTTCTTTGTTTCTCTGTCTATAACTTCTGCTTGAGTGCACAAATACTACACTTTGATACTAGGCAGAGGGTGGGGTACCAACACTTTCATGCTAGGCAGAGTGCACAGATATTCTGATCCTAGGCAGAAGTAACAATCCATGTGTAAAAAATCCGGTCATTTTTGACAGGCACTATGCTAGTACTATGCTAGTATTAAGTAAATATTATTGTGAATTGTTACAAGAACTCAGCAAATGAGACAAAAGACACAATAAAAAGAACTGTTTTTCAAATAGAGTAAGCAGCACAATCTATTATGATAGTGTGACAAAAATAGGCTTTAATGCTAACAAGATGAAGAATTTAATGAAAAACTTAAAACTATTTCTATCTAGTCAAAACTCTTATTTTTATAAATCAATTAAAGCAGAAACCTCTTTGTTCTTCAAATTGAAATAGTGTTGTTGTTGCAATCAGAGAGAAAAGAGAAAAGTGGATCTGAAAGATAACAAATCATCCAACTGGGAAATTCAGAAATAAGGAGAGATGCTTTCCAGAAACTTTCCAGAGAAACATTTATTGAAGCTAAAACACTTGACAACAGCCATAACAGAAATCAGGGTAATCTGATTAAGACTTCTTTTCAATTGTTAATACATATTCACAATCTATAGCATAATGGAATTTTAACAGGATGCAAAGAAATGAGAGAAGTGAACATAATGCACAGCCATGTTTAGCAATAATGGAGCTGAGATGAGTTTTCATGTTTAAAGCAGAAATGCATGCACAGAAATAAAAGAAGCAAAAGACAAAAATTAAAAAGAGAAAGCTGAATCTTCAGCTGAATAATTTTGGCAAGCAAAAATAGAAATACTTGATTAAATTATGTGTCTATATCTGCACTACTCAAATGCTCTTTGCTAAGTTCAATTCTTAAATCAACTTAATGACTAAATTTCTAAATGTAAGGACTACAATAGAGCTTTGCAACATTATTTCTCATTGAGCAGAAGGAGATTATTTTTGTTGTGTTGATCTGAAGTTTAAAAATTGCTTCTATGACCAATATAGATATAACTATCACCCAGTATAAAGTTAACATTTTTAGAAAGTTTAAAAATGTAATGTTGCAACAATGAATAACTGAAGTAAGATGCCAAAGGGTTAAATACAGCAATTTAGATGCATACAGGTTTATGGAAAAACAAAAATTTCTATAACTTTGTGTAAACAAATAAAAAATGTATCATAAATCAATGATATTAATGCAAGATATTTGAGGAACTGATAGAAAATGATTAAATTTTTGAGCATCAAAATTATTAAATACATTTCTGACCTAATTTACCTAAATTTACTATTGAAGACATAATACTAAATGTCATTACATAAATTTGTATTTTAAAACTTAAATTCTTTACATCATTTTACTCTTGTAAAACTGCAATCCTTATGTGTACATTATTGTTTGGGTGGAAATTTAAAACCACAAGAATTTATTTAATAAAATTCTGAAAAAGAGTGGAGATTTATTTCTCAATGGACAAATCTAACTCAAATAACAAACAAAGAAAGTTTTGCCTAAGAATATTATAATTCTGCATTTAGGTTTCAATCCTTGTTCTTATCTTGTCTTATTTGAAATTGTCAACCAACACTGTTAACATCAACATAGGTTTCTTCGGTTTTTAAGTGTGTCTGTCTGGCTGGCTGGTTATGTATGTATCACGTGTACTGGCTGCACCAATGGAGCTAGAGGGATGAGAATTTCAAAATGTACTCCTTATTATGTATAGAAAACCGGTCCCCCCCCCCAAGTAGGTTTTTTATGGTTGGGGTTCAATTTACAATGTAAGTTTAAGCTAAATTGGTCCCTTAGTTTTTGTTCAGCAGTGTTCATGCTGGGTTTTTTTAAATTCAGACTTTTTTAGTGATCACCACCCAACAAAAGGTGAGAGAAATAACTTATTCATTGATCACCCCATTTCCCAATGTTTCAATTCATCACCCCCAATACTGCATGCTGCCAAAAGAGGTTGGTCATGTGACGGTTTCTATTGAGTGACTAACCAGACCTGTATTTTATTTACTTTTACTTTATATTAAGTTGAGATGAATTTCATTTGAGTTTCAGAATTAGGTGTTCATAGTCGGGAGATGAAACTAATGAACCTGATAACAATTCTTTATACATTTTATGACTCTTTTCATAGATTGAATCAATGATTGCATAGATTGACTCTTTTCATATAGATTTTCCAATGATTGCATAGATTGACTCTTTTCATAGATTTTCCTTGTAACTTATTCTAAAACATGGATTAATATTCTGTTTTAAAATAAATTAATTACCACTACCCACAACACTGGTTTATTGCTGGGTTTAAGTTATTCATGTATTCTGACATTTGTATGTATCTATCTATGTATCCAGACTTTGCCCAGCTCTAACTGGTCATAGTAGAAACTTGAAATTTTGCACACACACTCCCCTCAATGAGTAGGGAAAATTTTTTTTTTTTGTTTTTTGAAAATTCTCCCCCTAAAGAGGTTTTTAGAGGGGGGGGGTTCAATATGCAATGTAAGTTTATGCTAAATTGGTCACTAGATTGTGCCCGCTTGTGTTTTTTGAAAATTCAGACCTTATTTAGTGATCACAGCCCAACTTTCTAATTCATCACCTCCAATACAGCATATATAGGTGGCAGAGATTCATAATTTCCATTGGAATGCTAGTATCTAAATATGTTATATGGTACTTATTTATATTCAATTTTCAATAATATCAATTTTAATAAAAAAGATTTTAATATCAAAGTCAAAAATGAACTTAATGGCCTGTCATATGTATTGCCTTTATTACTCTTATCAATAGGATTCTTTGAAAATTAATATCAGTTGATCAAATATAGAGAATTATTTTTCATTATGCTTTTATTTCATTATTTCATTACTTTTTAATAAATTAATTTAAAAGAAAACAAAATTAAACATACCAAATAATTAAGTAAATGATTAAATTATTTATATTTCTACTATTAATTTTAGTACAAGATACAAAAATTGTTTCACTACTAAATATGATCAAAAGCCAAGATATTTTCTGAATGATAAGGAAAATGGAGGTAGAGTAATATTTCAAGATTTTTTAAAAAAATCAGATAAAGAAAAAATATAGAATTTCTATTATATATTTTTCTTAGAATTATTCTAACTATTCTAGTACTGTGTGACTGTCACATTCACAGTGTCAGAGCTATGTATGTATCATATGTACAGGCTGCACCAATAGAGCTAGAGGGCTGAAAATTTCAATATTTACTCCTTATTATGTCTAGAAAAAACTTTGTTTTTTCACATCTAAAGCTATTTCCTACCAGATCGGAGTGGCAAATATATTTTATGCTTCTCTGGATAGTTACATCTGAAGAACGCCAGGAAAATATGTTGAATATCAGGAATGGAAGACCTGATGATGTAAGATACATACAATCATTGAATAGAACTTAAAGATCAAAACTTGATTTTTCATTGACAAAGTTTTGTTTTATTACAAGAGCAAATGTAAAACACATCAAAAGAAATATTTTTGAGGAAATTGAATTAAAATGATATAGCAGCAATAATAAATAATTGCATATTTGTGGTAAATTCTAGAATGCTATACTTTTTGCTTTTAAAGTTAATAAAACTGGTCAAAAATGTGAAATTAAAATCACCAATATATGACATAAGAGGTCTGTCCGGAAAGTATCAAGCCATTTTGAATATTAACAAATAACAGGTCTGGTAAGTTCACTCAATAGAAACTGTCACATGACCAATGTCCTTTGCTGCGATGGGGGTGATCAATTAAAAAATTGGAAAGAGGGGTGATCACTCGCCTTTTGTTGGGTGGTGATTGCTAAAAAAAGTCTGAATTTAAAAAAAAACAGACACAAACTAAGGGACCAATTTAGCATAAACTTACATAGTAAATTGAACTCCCTACTAAAAACCTATTATGGGGCGGAATTTTTAAAAACAAAAAATAACTTATTTTCTAGACAGAATAAGGAGTAAATACTGAAATTTTCAGACCTCTAACTCCGATGGTGCAGCCAGTACACATAGTACATAAATAGACAGCCAGCCAGCCAGATCAACTTGAAAACTGAAGAAACCTATGTTGACAGTTTTGGTGACAGTTTGTGTCGATGGTTTCTAATAGCCTACCTAGGGCAATGGCACCATAGACCTCTTCAAAATACTTCCCTTGAAAACTCACATACTTATCTGAGCGTCCCTTCCACTTTTCAAAACAGTTTGCAAATTCTTCTTTTGGGATCACCATCAGCTGCTTCAGTGCATTCTCCTTAATCATGTCCACAGTCTGAAATATCTTTGGGAAAAGCCAGATGTCATAGGGAGCCACATCTGGACTGGTTGGGGGGAGGGGGGTTAAATCTTGGTGATGCAATGTTTTGCCAAAAACCCTGCACAAGACAAGAAGAATGACTCGCTCGGACACTGTGAATGCAATGGTCACACAGTACATGAACTCACTAAATGGCGACTCACTGCCAATTGAATACCCCATGGATAGTGTCTGTTCATGCATGTACAGTGCTGTTCCCTTTGGTTGGTTGTTACATCAAGGCCCCGCTACAGGTTCTTGAAATATTCAAAATTGCTGGATATTTCCTGGACAGACCTCGAATACATAAAGGTATTATCAACATACCAAAAATCCCTCTAAGAACATTTCTTGATATGTTGAGCCTATTTTTAAAAAAGATTAGAAACTTTTGAAAACATCTGTCAAGTCATATTAAATTTTATCAAAAAGTGAAGAACAAAATTACATCTACATTCTAATTTTCGTACTAATCAATGTGTGTTTTGTGTGTGAGTGCATGTGTGTGCATGTGTTGTGTGTGTGCATGTGTTGTGCGTGTGTGTGTGTGTGTGTGTGTGTGCATGTGTTACAATCACAATTAAATAAATAGTGAGTGAAATGAAGGAGAAAGAAAATCTCAATCCCAGTCATTTTCATTCAATTAACTTTCTAGTAATAATTCTGTATAATATTGTGTAATTTCACATTTGTTTCCTTTTATTTAAAATTGTTTTAAACAAAGCAAAGACATTATTTTTACTGTAATATTTAGAATCCAGATTCTGCAATTTTTTTAATATTGTACCATTCAGTCATAAACCTTCATTTTTATTTTAAATAAAAACTTACTTTCGCATTTCAAAAAAGAATAAAGAAACCTAATGCTGATACATTGGAGATGCTGATTTTCAGGGTTTTAGACTTTTATTATTTTAGCTTATTATGTGTTTCTTGATACAATTTATTTCAATATTTTTCAAGAGGAAATTTAACAAGGTGAAAATCTAGAAGACAGGAGAATGAAAATGGGTCAAATTAAGGAATAGTGGATAATTTCAGATAATTTCTTGAATGTTATTATCAAACTTGACTAATTTTTAGCTTCATCTTAATTTCAGTTGTTTTTATATACAACTTTCAATTCGGGCCGCTGTTTCTACGGCAAATGAAATTAAGATGAAGGTAAAAACTAGTCAAGTTTGATTAAAATAATGTGTTACAATTACTTCGTCCAATAATAATAATAATAAAGATTAACTTGAATGTTATTATCAAGCACATTTGAAAACTGTGATCACAAAACATTTTCAATGTATGGCAACAAAAATACATTACCTTTACTCAATGAATTTTTACTCAATGAATTTTTACTCACTTATACTCTGATCAAATGTGCCTTGGAGATAGGTACACATGGGCAATTGCTATTAAGACACACTTCTGGCTTTGTTCTGCTTACGGCAACTGGTTTTCCCCAATCGTTACCCATCTAGGTAATGACCAGGCCTGACGTTGTTTAACTTGGCTGATTGTATGGGAACTGGTGTATGCAATGTGATTCGATTGTAACCCTTTAGTCTCAGTGAGAGGTTCCTCAATCCTAGTCCTTGTGCCCAATTTGTTTGAACAAAACTTGTTAACATAAACAATACAATACAAAATGCAATAAGTTACATAATATTAAGGTTGCCTGAACATTCAAAAAGAGGACCCCC
>VCCN01005374.1:673765-690142 GCA_006491835.1 Architeuthis dux | reverse complement strand
CTTTTCTTAAAGCGCTTGGGTCAAAGCAAGAGAAGACAAATTTTCATTTACGCTGCTATTTATTGGAAAGAGGACCCTCTTTTGGGGAATTAAAAAGTAGTTATACCTTAGACCTATGATCTGATTGTAAATCAATGTGAGTTTTGTGTCTATACATTCTTAAATATCAGACATTGAATTATGAATTTAATTTTGTATCATAAAAGTATACTGAAATGTGTTCAGTAACATTAATGGTAATACGTAAAACTAATGCAGAAGACTTTACTATTATTCGAAGCCATCAACAAATAAGCCCCATGTCGCTATCTGTTAACCATTCTCCAATGATGATGGTTTACTGTTGATAGTGACTCTCATGAGCCACAAAAAGCAAACAACGATTTAAAATCAACACCCACCAAGAGGAAGAAACACTAAATTCCCGACGATGACAACTATATTCTTCGATTCCTGTTACATTTTGACCCTGACAGATAGATAAATAGTCTAATTAAAGACGATTTTAAACACGAGACCCCACAGTTCAGAAGCAGTGAGTGTGTGTATTTTACTGCCAGCGCCGAATTCTGTTTGACAATTAATGGCTTTTACTGGTTGGTCGACCTTTATTGTAAACACCCTCCCTTCCTATCAGCAGCAAGAATAACACTTTCAGCCCCCGTGGAAGCAGTTTGCCTGTCGCTTAGCCAATCAGGAAATATTAGCTGACAACCGGCAGGAATAACCTTTCTTGCAGCAGTATACCATGCATTATGCCTTTATGCCCCGGTTCTATTACCCCCACGTGCGCGCGCGCGCATGCGTGTGCGAGGGCAAAAGCACAGTTGGGGGTGGTGTGCGCACGTCATCCGAGGGCTGGGCAAACTGCATTACAAAATGGAATGTAAAGCGCTTCCAGCCACGCCCCTCTAATTTCACTTGAGCCAGAATTTTGTCGGTATTTTATTACTATTATTACTTCAATCGCTCGTGATATAATGCACGTTTCTTAAACACTGTATTTAAGGCCGGGTGGTATTTATCAACTGCTTTCTGTTATTTTTACCGATGATAGGAGGTGTTTTATTCACCAAAGAAATGCTAATTCATGCTTCAAAAGACTTTTTTGCAGCATAGCTTAGAATCTATTGAGAAAAAAAAAACGATTATTCATTAAATACATGTGTATAGAGATAACCATATGTAACGAAATAAAAAGCACTATCAATATATATATGTAAATCCTAAATTTTAGTATATATGTTTTAAGCCTAAAATATGTACATTTTCATCTAGTAAGAATTAAGTAATTGTTATAGACTTTTACATAGATTTATTGACATGGTTAAGTCTCCAGCAATTCTCTTAGTATTTTAAAAGTTTCAAATTTTCTATGAAATTTCTCTAGTTATTGACTCATTCTTTCTTCGAAGAATCAATTATAAATCAATTCTGATTTTTATAAACTGTTTAAATCAAATTTAGCCATTTTCATCTAGCAACTTCATTTATGTTTTGCTTCTCATAATCACAAATATAAAGCTATCAATCGAATTAAACCTAAAAAGAAAAGAAAAAGATAATTTTCGTATATGTTTTTGCTTTATAATTCTAAACCTAATTTTTGCAATGTTTCGATTACTGACTTCTATTCACCGGTAGAGGGTGTGTTGTAATGTCCCTCTGTCCCTCTCATTTGGTAACATGGCTAATGACCTACAATGAATTGACTTTTTCATGTAGATGGCAGATGATTAAAAAATATAAAGTTCAAAACGCGATAACTTGACTATTTAGTCAAAGTAGTGTAAACCAGACTCGACCATGGAAACTGATGTTCAGGTCTTATATTCTCCAACCCAAGAGTTTTAACTGGCCTCATAATTTTCCAAAGAGAACCCGATAGTATTCATTGGATTAGATGTTGCGATTCGTCCATTTTATATTGATACTTTAATTAATACTTGAGTGACATTTGAACATTAGAAAGTTTTTCAAACATCGAACCTTCTTTGTTAAGATGGGTTTTTATGAAATCTGTGATATCCAATTATTTAAACAAGTGAGATTTTTTCCCCTTAGTTGTTACAAGTTTTAGTCAATGAATCAGGAAGATGGACGCAACACGGAATCAAGGACTGCTATCTTAGTTCGGCTTGACATATTCTATTTTGGTCTAAACGATAGTCCATACATCGGCTCATAAGTTAGTTAATTAATTGATAAAAGAATGAAAAGAATAAAACTATCTTTATTGAAATTTCTTCCCTTGTTTCAATGGAATAATTAAATGTCTTTCTTGAATTGAATGTGGGAAATAGTCATTATTCTTCAGTAACTCTGGTAATCTGTGAAATTAGCTGACTCTTAAGATTGTCTTTATGATGTTGTTAAATCTTTTTTTCTCTCGTTCTTGTTGAACGCAGTAACATCGAGTGGTAAAATCAAGCGTCCTCGGAACCTAGAAATCAAAACATCAGGAAAAAGGCTAAAAATAAGTATATCGTCTGAACACATGAATGCGCGGAAATGAGGGTAGGAAGATTATATCTCCGATATCTCAAGTGGGGAGAACCTGCCTGCTTTGAAAATAAGCATGCGAAATATTAGCTTTTAACCTGGTCTCGGACATTAACCTCTGGCAACGATATGAAATACGCAATTATCTCGGCTATGAGGGAAGCTGAACATATTAACTTGAACCATATTCTCAAAACAGAGCGGGACATTTTTTAATCTTGCGTTTTAACGTCGGAATTTTATTTTTATAAAGTAGCAAAAGTTCAAATAGTTCAAATATATTGGCAAATAATTTTGGCCAAATCACTTTTTTGTTGCTGTTAATCCTTTGTCATCTACTGCCCACGTTGTGTTCAGTTGATTATTGAATTCCGAGATATTTCTCTAAATAATATATATATATATATTTATGTGTTCATAATTTTAGAGACACGAAAATATGCATCATTGTTTTAGCAAAGCAATATATCATCTTCATTTCACAGTTGGGTAGAAATTGTTCGGTTTCATTTTTTTCTCTCCATTTCCCCCCTATATCCAACGACGCGAATGAAATGATGATAGAATCAAAGCAGTTGAGCATTGTTAACTGACAATATTGTGATTTTGATAGAATAAAACTGACATCTGAATCCTTTTTCGTACTCTTAAAATGTTTTGGGATATTTTAAAATTTTTGATGTGTACGAATAGTTACATTTTGTGATGGTCGTTGATGAGGCATACATGAAGATGTATTTTCGAAGGCAGTAAGTGAACCGGGTCTCAACCCAAGAAGTAAATGAACGTCTTGGACTTTCTACAGCAATATAGAAACTTGAGTCGCTGTATTAGAAACCGTCAACTAAAACTGTCACTTAAAATGTCAACATGGTTTTTTTCAGTTTTCAAGCCGGCTGGCTATGTATGTATGTATGTATGTATGTATGTATGTATCACGCGCACAGGCCGCACCAATGGAGCTAGAGAGTCGAAAATTTAAACATTTACTCCTTATTATGTCTAAAAAACGGTTTTTAGTGGGGGGTTCAATTTGCAATTAAGATTATGTTAAATTGATCCCTTACAGCCCCAACTTCTTCTAGACTGGCCCTTGTAATTCGTGCAGAAATGAAGAGAAACCCGTGGAGGGTGTTGTAGTCCGGCAGGAAGACAGAAATAAAGATAACAATTTAAAAGATCGTGACACTTCACCAGAAGGTTACGTTTTGACAAAACTTAGATACATATTCAAATGGTTCTTCGAACGATTGAACTCCTTCTTGTTGTTTGTGTTGTAAACATGAAGTTTCGGCCAACAAGAAGGAGTTCAATCGTCCGAAGAACCATTTGAATATTAATAACCCTTCTCAAAACTATAGAAAATATCATTAGATACATATGTTGCAAAGTGTCGGCAGCAGGACAAATACGTGTGTGTGTGTGTATTTTGCATGTATGTGTGTGTATACATGCAGCATGTATGTGTGTATACATTTGTAAGATTAATCTAGCAATTCTAGCCATTTAAATGGTCACAAAATAACTTACAATGTTTTAAATGCATTTTGGCGTTTTTTGACGCTTTTTCGAGGTTGATTTATCGTGAAAACATTTTTTGTGTTGGCAACACTGCTTGGATCCCCCCCACCCGAATGTTTGACCTGCCTCCGCCACTCTAAGCTTAGTTTGTGTCCAGTAGCATTCACGCTTGTTTTTTGAAAAACTTTTTAGAGGCGAGAGAAGTAACTTATTCATTGATCACACCTTTTTCCAATTTTTTAATTGATCACCGTAATACGGCATGCTGCCAAACGACGTTGGTCATGTGACGGTTTCTTTTGAGTGACTAACCAGACCTGTTTATTCCTTTTTTTTGTTTTTGTTTTCATACACTGCTGCAGATTGTTGGGAAGTACCGATTGTTAAATCCAAACAAACTTGTTATGATGGTCGGGTCCCCTATGGCGTCATATTTTAGTTGCAAAAGGCGGTAATTAGCCCTTATGCGCATAGATAAATGAAGATTGCTTGATTATTTTGCGCCAATATTCTCGTATTTATCATCCTTCAAAATACAAGGAAGATTAATAAAGTCTGATGAGGTTATTATCTACCGAAGCTCGTCTGGCGATTAACTGAAAAAAATTCATTGACGAAGTAGAAATGGCTAGTCGTCATCAATTGACATGCTTGGATAAATGATGATAAAAGGCCTTTTTAGATGCGTCCACGCATCTCTATAAGACACTTTTCCATCGGTCCGTCGGTCGGTACCTAATATGTTAAATATCAATTTTCTCAGCAGTATCATATTGGATTGGTATGAAACTTGGTCCAAACAATCGGGTGAACAATCCTCATCTTCCTCTTCACTCCCTCCTCATCCTCCCCCCACGCCTCATCTTGCTACTACTACCATGGATGGTGGGCGCATAGCTGAACTTATGGTTCTTGCTTTTTAAAACCAATGTCCATTGCCTGACCAATGTCGTGTTTTGCCATAAAACACCTTTCTAAAACAAAATGATGCAATGGCCATTGTTTATGAAATTATCGCCTGTTTATTAGTCGACAAAGGGAAAAACAAATATTTCCATTGCCAATGCAATCTTTGCGATAGATACGATTGGCACGAAGAGGAACTTTTGACAGATAAACCCAAAATATCTCATCAACCAAACATGAATAATTTCTGCTAAAAACTATTTGCGGATTATAAGCACACGGGATAATCTGTCTTATTAAACGGTCTGCTGAGTAGACTGTCCGGAACAAGAGTTTTTCTTCAACTATTTACTGCGTGAGAAAAGGATACAGTCTTATCGCCCCCACACTGCCTCAAAAGGCAGAGATTTCTAACATGTAGAGATAGCAGATGTACAAGACTAATCACTAATCAATATCTCTGCAAACCCCATTGTCACTAAAAACTGAATGAAAATCAGTTCATATATAGCTACGATGCAAGGGAGCGAACAGTAAAAAGAATTCTGGATTCACCCCACAAAAGATGTTATTGGAATTCATTGAGAACTTTTGGAGATATTGTATGGACAAACATGAGTGAATATATAAATGTATGGAACAAATAAAAAATATCTCTTAATCAAAAGAAATGCCTTGCTCGATGGCCCACCCTTCCAGAAAATGTAATTGGGTGGATGCAGGGTGGGGGGGCTGTAAGGAAATCCTGGATCTGCCCCAAAATCTAATTCATTCTTTAGCCTATGGTCGACCCTTCCACCAAATGTCATTGAAATTCATTCATTCAACTTTTGGAGATATTGTGTGAACAGAGAGAGGGGGTGCAGACAGACAAATACGAGTGAATACATATACCTGGCAGAGGTAAATAAAAACTTTGCTCGAATTCGAAGCAAAGTTGTTTTTCCAAAGTGTCATTAACATTCAAATAGTTCTTCGGACGATTGAACTTCTTGTTGTTTGTGTTGTTAACACGACGTTTCGGCTGATCCATTCTTCGGTCTGCTTCAGGTGTAAAATCCGAGTGTAATGGGGTAAACAGAATGTTTTTTTCAATTTCGAAGGGGTAACCCTTATAACAGAGGATTCTGGTGTTTCTTTATCCTTGTCTTGTCGGGTCTGGGTCTGTTGAGCAGCAAAAGCCATATCGGGTTGAACTTGTCTGACTAATGCATTTAGTCGACATGTTGATATGAGCTGCCTCTTTGGTTTTTCTCTGCTTCCAACAGCGTTCTCTGTCAATGATCTGAGGCAGTTCATATCAACACGGATCGGCCGAAACGTCAAGAAGAACTATTTGAAGGTTTTAACAATTAGCCGCCCAATTCCTATTCTAATCTCAGAACTTGTGGATTAATAATACCTGTTACCACCTGATATGGTGGATGTTCACGAGCAATAAGAATAATTGCAGCGGTTATCGGTGAGTAAAATACGATTTCGTTATTATACACAACATTCTAAATTTGTTAAAACCATTTGTATTAAATGAGAAAATTATAAGGATATCTAAGCTAATAATCTGGCATGTTATCCGTGCATTAATTAGATTCATAAGACTTTTACTGCACATTCACAAATAAATATGAAGTCTGGATTCAAACTAGGTAAAATGGTTTATCCACAGTATTAGTGAAAAAGAAATGCGTAAGCTTTCTTTTTAAAAATTGAAGTTATTTTATATTTGATCAAATAGAAAAAAACTGCATTAATATTCTTTAAAAAATTGAACTTTTTCTATCAAATGGAAAAGTTATGCGATAAATTTATTTTTCTATTCAAAATAAACTGAAACTTCGATTGGTACAAAAGAGCCAACAACGCACAGAAAAGTTGGATTGTTCATTTTAGTATCCTTTTCTCAGAGTTTATATAATTTGCACTTTAGAAATCTACAGCAAGAATGGCATTCCTAAAACGACAGATTTATCGTTATTTTTCCTTAAGATCTTAAGATCTTATGCGGTTAGAATACAACAGCTTAAAAAGGAACGACACGCAGTCAATTTCATGTATTCAGTATGTTTTTTTGAAATCACGTTTCTTATTATAGAAACTAATCAAACGTCAAAACGCCCAATAAGTCACACTTTTTTTCTTCGTGTGTTGTTATTCTTTTAGACTATAAACCATGTTCTTCAGTATTCAAAGTCTGTTTAAATAAATTCAAAAAATCTCAAAAGTAATAATATTAAGACGTAAAAGTGCGATCAAAATAGGTGCAACAAAACATTGTGAATAAACTATTAGGTCTTATCGTGTAGTGTTTTGATAGCAACAAACAAACACATAGATACCCAGATGTCTAGGCAAATAAGTGAGAGAACGTTGATAACGTTTCATAACATCATTAAAATTACACTGAGATTTTAGATTTCATCCAGCTTGAAAAATGTTAGAAGCTTTTTCACTGTGACAAGAAAATACTTCAAAAAGAACACCAGACAACTTATTTGTCTAAAATCGCGTATTTGTAACTATCTCTATCTTTTATCTATATATATGTCTGTCTGTCTCTGTCTCTGTCTCTCTCTCTGTCTCTCTGTCTCTGTCTCTCTAGAAAAAGGTGATACAAATACGCATATGCATATATAATTCATGTGTATACACACACGAATGCAAAGGTGCCAGATTGCGTGTCTGTTATCAAGAAGGAAAACTGAATCGGCAAACCGAGATCGAATTTCACTTGACGCTGCTTATGCTCACTTAGCCGTAATGTCCTTTGGAAAGTCATGAATCCACTTCGCATTGCCAGATATCTTGACAAAATGTTTCGTCGCAGGCATGCTATGATTGTTGACGGAGTCGGTGAGTGAGCACTTATGCAAACTACTCTCCCATAACTATCTTACTGCCCAGGCAGTAATAGCAACAAAGAGCTGTTACATCCATTGTCAACACTGTTAAGGGCAAGCACACATATCCATGAATATAAAGACTTGCTAGAATATTGCCCATATCTAAGTATAATTATATTGATGTGCGTAGAATGATTCATAGATATTTGCACAAAATGTAATGATTTCACAAAATGTAATGATTTCACAAAATGTAATGATTTCACAAAATGTAATGATTTCCCAAAATGTAATGATTTCCCAAAATGTAATGATTTCACAAAATGTAATGATTTCCCAAAATGTAATGATTTCCCATGCTATAGAAATGTTTATATGCACAAGTTTCACCAATGCATCCAATATAATGTGTGCACGTGCGTTTGTAATGGAAAAACATTTGGGTGTAAATAAAATTATTTGAAAACTTGAATTGTTATCTTTGGTAACTTTTAAAACAGAAACAAAACGAATGCTTACACCGTGCAACGCTATATTTGTTCCTGGGTAGTGAGTGTTATTGACCGTATTTCACCGTAGTTCTTCACCGTAGTCTCGACCAGCAACCACATAGTTTTTGGCCTTGTGATTGCCCTGGAAGCTCCGAACCACTGTGACAAATCTTTACCGAGCGACTTTCTCCTTCCCAATGAGCTTCCTAGGGTATTGCTTGCACCCCAGGATCTTCTTTATCTGTGATCTGATGAAGACACCGGCTTTGTTCATTTCCTCAAACAGTACTCCGCGACAACATCTGCTAAGATGTGCGAGGCTACAAAGCATATTTTAGCATGCCTATCGGGGATCAAGTCACATTCTGGGCACCCCATTTCACCTGCAATACAACAGTATCAAGAAGACCTTGCTAGACGCCTTGAAGTATGATCAGTACGACTGGGAGGTCATCGGAGACTTCAAAATCGATGGCATTCCTGGTGGGTCTCTAATGTGGTTTTACCAAGTTTCCCTGCTATCTTTGCTTTTGCGACAGCAGGGACACGTTGGTGCACTACTAGAGGCGGGAAGGTCACGGCCGCCTGAATTCTATGCGGGGATGAACAACGGCAAATGGGAGGCAATGGTTGACCCGCCAAATATGTTGATGCCACCACTGCACATACAATTAGGCTTTATGAAACAATTTGTCACAACTCTAGATAAGGAGTTTGCATTCTTCGAGTACCTTCCCTAAAATATGTAAATTACCAAATATCAATGTTCTGATCACAGTAGCGAAGTTTGAAGGGAATAGTAGCCATTTTCTATACTTTTAGACATAATCAATCAGGAAATAACACTTATTACCCAGGAACAAAACGTTGCATAGTGTTATTTATCAAATCTCTTATATTTGAATAGCAAAAACTATATCCTATTTGTAATTTATTTCTTGTGAATCACAGTTGGTATGGAAAATATGACTTCTGGCTTTATTTACAGCACATCCCTACCACGTTTTTATAGAAAGTTAATTTTCTTCTAAACCAAACATAGCAGAATTTTATTATTTCTAGTGGAACAGTACACAATCAAAACGAATATTATCAGGTATTATTTATGACCAAACGACCAAACTCTATAGCATTGAAACTCTGTTGCCAAAAATATTTTTTCGTAGGGTGTACTCATTTTTGGACGGCAACATATTCATAGTTTTGGTTTTTGATTGTGTAATGTTCCACTAGAAATGATAAAATCCTGCTATGATTGGTTTAGAAGGAATTATTTGTGTACTCATTTATGGGCGACACTGTATGCTAAACACTCTTCACTAATTAGGTACTCACTAAACATTTTGAATAAATAAGACTGTATTTCCAAGCACCAGTTTTATTGCTGACATAATAACAATCATGAGACTTGATTTTTCATTTTAAACTATTCAATTATTGTCAAGTTACAATAAAACTTTACAGTAATAAAAAAATTGCCAGCAGAGTTTAAACTTCTATACATATTCACCCTAATTTGTTTTTGAGAGTTTGAGTCATTGGCCAAACAATTAAGTGTAATAATTTTAAAGTTAATAATTTCTTTCATTCTACTGTCTTTTGGCAACAATGCTAATTTATCCTTTAACACGCGTATTTTCGTGAAGTAAATAATTTGTTGAAAACAAAACAAAACAAACAAAACGCTATATAGGAAAATAGTGATATTTAAAAAAAACATAACACGTTTCTGTATATTTGTGAACATTTCCAGAATCTATATTTGTCAAATTACATTTTATTTAAGGTCTAAACATAAGAGTTTCTGTCAGCCAGGTTGAATCTAAATGATTGATCTTTGTAAAGCTCGCATCTGCTGTTAATAAAAGAGAACTATTTGTCTGCTTCTTGTAGTTTGAGTCTCCTTTTCTGGTTGTTGTTGAAGAACTTCTCAAATTGCTGTTCTGCCTGATCAGCCACTCGAAAGAGATCTTGTAACACCCTCGTAACACTCTTGTGACACCCTTGTGACACAGTAAAGTGCGCGTGCGGTCGTCGTCACTGAAATCCAACCCTGAAGCGATATCACAAGGGAATTTATCTTCGTCTGATCTCCAGCTTGATGTGTTCGCTTGACCGCACGCACTATCTGCCGCCCGAGCAGCTGCAGCAAAAACTTTAGAGCTTTTCCTCAAGTTAAACATAGAATAGAAAGAAAAGAAAACTTGAACATCTACTACAACGACAAAGCAATTCAACTGTTGAACGTCGATTCCAGAAATAGATATAATATGGATGGACTCTTTTTACCCAAATACAATTCTTCAATGAATGTTATAGACTCTAGGCGAAACCAAGTACAGCCAGGAAACCGTACCACTGGGGTCATTCACTGGAGGCGACAAAATTGGAATGAGCCCTAAGCAGTGTTGTCTTTTTTAAAAAGAAAATTTAAACCAAAATCTTTTAGTTTATTCAAAGTTTTATAGTTTTTCATGTTACACATATGTTGGATTGTCTTAAGTAAGTAAGTTTACTATAAAATGTGACTAAATTCTTTATAACTTAGGAAACAATAATAAATAAAATGTGCCTGGTAAATATTTCTATGTACTACTAATAATACTACTTCCCAAAGTTTTGACGAAAAAAAGTTCAAAACTTGTAAAAGAATTATTGTTATTGTAAGAAATATCTATTCCATTCGTAAGAAGAAGGAATGTAGAATTTTTTAATCTAAAAATTATTTGTTTTCCATCTTTATAACCGGAGATTTTTGAATTTGAAAAAAGGTGTTTAAATGTTGAAATTCTGCGATAAATTGAATAATTAACGCTTTTCAATAACATTAAATATATTTAAACTTTATGATTGTGAAAAGATTTGCTCAAAAAATAAAATTTTAAAGAATGTTTTCAAAACCTTATTCTATGGATAAATGTTTTAAAATATTTTTTAAATCTTTATTCTCCGAAAATTGTAAAGTATATGGAATTCTAATCAAGCGGATATATTTAATAAAACTTAATTCAATTTGTGTATTACCGGTCAATAGTAAGTTTTCTTTTATGTTCATTGCTATTTTTGTTTTGAAGTTGTACATTTTATAATTACTTGTGTTTTTAAGGAACAAATTATTACATATTTTTTTAAACAATTAATGTACATTATAGTTTCAAATTAGGTACATTAATGCCCTACTAATAAAACATTCTTATTGAACATTAGATTAATGAAGACTTGATACTAAGAAAAAAAGTCATGATGAGCGATAGGCAAAAAGTCATAGGAAAATCTTAATAATAATTTAATGCATTTAATTTCTAGAAATAAAATAATATATTAATAAAAGAAGTAATATTTTAATAAAGTAATTGTTGACAATAAAAAATTTAATTAATCTTTTACGAAAAATTGTTTTTTAAAAAGGGTCTAAAACGTGTTTTAATTGCACAAAAGTAATTTTTCTTTTACGACTAACTCGTAGTTATATCCGAAATTAAAACTTCAAAGAAGATATTTACATTATTTCTTTCGTCACATATCGCTTTCTGAGGATGTAGCTACAAACACGTATTTAGAAATTCGTGATTTATGATAAACAAAAGCTAAAAAAAAACATGCAAAAAAATTATATTTTTAGTCAAAATGTGTGTTGCTATCAAGAAGAAAATTCGGAGAAAATTATAAGATAAGATTTTTGTGACTAAATTCTTTATAACTGGTGAATTCTTCATAAATTTGACAGTGTAAAAAATTGTGTTTTTTCAATAAAAATCAAATGGTGTACCTTCCTTAGAACAAAGAAAGAAGTGAATATTAGATAAATTTACTTACTTCATTTTGACTTGTACATCCTTAAGACAATCCAACATAAGTGTAACATAAAGAAATTATAAAACTTTGAATAAACTAAAGATTTCTGGGTTAAATTTTCTTTTAAAAAAAGACAGTACTGCTTATGGCTCCAATTTTGTCTCCTCCATTGAATGACCCCAGTGGTACGGTTTCCTGGGCTGTACATGGTTTCGCCTTGTATAGACTTGAAATAAATATATCGTAAAAGCTTTTATTTTAATTAGCTGTTTATTTTATTTTTAACTTTTCGCACATTTCCTCCTATCGATATATCCCTTGGCAGATTAGCGTTTGGGTCGAGATCTAAAAAACTCTTCTTCAATCTTTATAATTCGCAATCATTAATCATGCTTTTTTCGTACTTACCTTTCATTCATTATGTTTTAACCAATCACGTTGGACACCGAGCTTGTATGCTTTCAATGATGTATCATCAAGGCCTCAGATAACTCGCATATTCACAACATTCTTAATATTTGAATGCAAAGTAAATTAACAAATAAAAATAATATATTCAAATAGTTCTTCGGACAGTTGAACTGCTTGTTATTTGTGTTGTTAACAAGACGTTTCGGTCGATCCATTCTTCGGCCTTCCTCAGGTGTAATATCTGAATGTAATGGGGTAAATAGAAGTTCTTAATTTCAAAGAAGGCAATCCTTATAAAGTAGGATTCGAGTGTTTCTTTATCCTTATCTTGACGGGTTTAGTTTCGCTGAGCAACAGAAGCCACATCGGGTTGAACTCCGGACTTGTCTGACTAATACATTCAGTGGACATGTTGATATGTGCTGCTTTGATTTTTCTCTGTTTCCAACAGCGTCCTCTGTCAATAATCTGGACTTCCTCCCAGAGAGGAAAGTGGTCGCCTTTCTTTCTCCAAACCTGGTCAGCCATTCTAGATTTTTCTATTTCGCTCTTGAGTATGGCTTTTCTATGCCCCTCAAGCCTGGCTTTGGTGGGGCGGCCGTTTCCCCAGTGGAGATTTTTCCACATTTACAGGGGATAACGTAAATACAAGTTTCGGATCGCGAATAGGGCTCACGTTGCTTAGTAAGTTTCGAAGTGTATGTGAGCGGCCTAAAACGACCTTGATATTATGGCGAGAGCAAATCCTTTGTATCCTTCCTGCTTTCAAACAACAAGAAGGAGTTCAACCGTCCGAAGAACTATTTGAATGTTAATGACGCTCCTTATTTCAAATATCATTCTAGTTGCCCTTTAATTTTATAAACGAAAATGGATAAGTCCTCAATTGGTGTGTGCGCGTGTGTGTGTGTGCGTGTGTGTGTGTGTGTGTGTTTCGGATTAAAATAGCTTCCTAGGTGAATTTATTGAACAAGTATTCTGATTGGACACAAATGAACCTTCTAAACGAGACCCCATCTTATGATCTGTGTTAACTCATTTTTGCACTGAACAGAGTCGCCTCACAACTCTATGTTTCGCCTCCGCTTCTTATAGATATATTACGCGATGCTTTGTTGCTGAAAGAAATATTTCCTGGCTTTTTGCCACGAAATACTTCCTTTGTCTATAAATGATGTTCTCTCTGCCTAAAAAAATGAAATTGGTATTTTCTTTTCCAACGCTGTCAAACAATCGATGTTCTTGATTTATTTCTAAACGTTGCAAGAGAAGCTGTGAGTGGCTGGAAGCACACCAGACAGATGAAGTTTATTTCCAGATTCAAATGAGCGGAGGACAACTGATTACAAAATCATTCCTTAGGATATTGATGAAAATGCATAGCATTAGCTTGAAGCAATCAAGTTTGATGCTGAATCTGAAAAATTCATTCCGGTTGAAGTTTAACATGCAGTTGAGGAGATTAACCATGGTGACAGTCAGACACTGAACATTGCTTCAAGAAAATTGTCGAGGCGTTTCAATTCTTTCTTTTTCAATTCTTTTATTCCCAAATATACTCTTTACGCTCACAAAAATATTCCCTATAACATGGTCAGCAATATTGTCCTTACTACAATATTCTTTTCTTTAACAGAAATGTTCCCAGATATTCTCTGTAAGTACATAATGGTCAGCAATATTGCCGTTAATACAATATTCTTTTGTTTAACAGAAATATTCACAAATATTTTCTGTTATCCTGATATTCTCATTAAGTACACAAAAATAATCACACTAAAATGTCAGCAATATTATCCCCAATACAATATTCTTTCTTTAAAAGAAATATTCCTAAATATTCTCTGCAAGTACACAAAAATAGTCCCTATAAAATGGTCAGCAATATTGCACTTAATACAATATCCTTTTCGTGAACGCAAATATTCCCAGATGTTCTCTGTAAATACACAAAAATGGTCCCTATAAAATGGTCAGCAATATTGCCCCTAATACAATATTCTTTTCTTTAACAGAAATATTCCCAGATATTCTATGTAAGTACACAACAATATTCCACAGGAAATGGTCAACAATATTACCCGTAATACAATATTGCTTTTATGGCCACAGCAATGACAGGTTTTCAAATACGACTGCTACTAATTTTACATATGATAATTCTTTTTCTTTCCTGAAAAAATCATAAAATCAAATTTTGTCACAATTTTCCAAAAAGATGAATTAAAATTCTTGTAAGATAATAATTATTCAATGTTCCTTTATCAGTTTTTGTCCGCTTACAGGCAGTAAAATCGCGAGAATAAATATTCTGTCAAGATTTCTGCTTGACATTGCCTCCATTCTCTTTTTTATTGCTGTGGGCATTTCATGGCATTTCACGCCATGAAAAATGATTTTTAAATCTATTAATTATTAATTAGATGAAGTAAAATATTTTTTTAAGTAATTATGTACTTTTTTATACAAATGTTCTTTACATAAAATCCTTTTACAAATCAATTTTCGTTTTTTATTATTTAAATGTCTGTTACCAGTACCTGAGATCTAATGATAGCATATGTATGTACGATAAATATTCATGTAAGCATGAAAAAATACTCTAAAAATAATTAAAACATTGATGATAATGACCGTATTAATCAATATCAGCTTGAGCCTAAAGAAAAGACCTTTCAGAATGTGAAGTATCTTTGCGAAAAACAAAGATTTTCTATTTCTTTCCATAAGTAACCACTATTTACTGTGATTTTGTTATCCTGGTGTTGCTTTCCATTGTCAAAAACATCTAATGTTTGTTTAACTCAGAAACAACATCATCAACAACAACAATAATCCTTATATGAAATTCAGAGAATGGATAATTTTATATCCGACAGAATATGATAATTATAAAAACATTTTTAACTGGGAACCTATATTTGCTCGGCACTGGTTTGACCCGACTGCGAAACGAGTTGCCTAAATCGATTTAGTCCGCTCGTTTCGCAATCGGGCCAAACCGGTGCCGATCAAATATAGGTTCCCAATTAAAAATGTCTTTATAATTATCATATTCCTTATATATATAAATGTGAACGTCTGCCTGTTTATTTCTTTGCGTACATTCACTGAGAGAGGGGGATTTGATAGTGAGAGTTAATATCAGCACCAGAGAAATAGGTGACTGAATCAGCAGGGTGAGAAATTGTATGTGGAAGGGGATCGATGTTTGTATGTCTGGCTACTGCCTGCCTCCTTCCTAGCCAAGTCTAGGTTCCTTGTCCCCTCCAACTATCAGCATAGGCATCAACCGCAGCCCTACCGGCGAAATTGGATCATTTGAATGGAACTGAATTTAACACTTCCTCGTCTCTTTTAAATACTGGAATGTTCAAATGTTTCTTTCATGAATTCTCTTATTTCTTTTTATTTATGAAAATTTCACACCCGTACACAACTGCACATAAATAAAAAGAAATAAGAGAAAAAACAGAACATTCCAGTACTTGAAATAGATGGTGAAGTATCAAAATCAGTTCCATTCAAATGAGCCAATCTCAGTGGGAAATTCTATGATTGGCAACATCTTTTTGTGATTACTGACGAAAAATATTTGTTCTATTTTTGTTTCGACTTGGTTAACTGATGTTAATCTTAACCCAGTCTTTTTATATGTGATCATTAAGGCGATTGACTATAATGTTCTAACTTTCAAACCCCCTCGTCCTCGGTGAAAAGGCTTGATCTTTTACTGAATGTGACCTTCATTTTTTCTGGGAAGTTTTCTAATAAAAATTAACTTTCAAAATGGAAGCGAATGATTTGGTTCTAAAGTGGTTGCGTAAGAAGATATATATTAAGGAACGTGTTTTATTTCAGTATTGTCGAATGTTCAGTTATTTTCTCCCCGGGCAACGCCGGGATTCCAT